>JAQZBX010038386.1:0-23432 GCA_029593785.1 Cabassous unicinctus | reverse complement strand
TTAAAAAAAAAAAAAAAAAAAGAGTTAATGGAATTAGCATCTGACTAAAATCCAAGAATTATCACCCTGGTTCTGTTGAAACTGCCTACTAATAAATTTCCTTGGGTTCCCTACCTATAAAATGAGGCTAACTTTGACCTTCACCCTCACTGAAGTCTTGTGAAAATTAAATGAGAACATATATACCAAAGTAATCGGAAAACTAGAAGTAGTAAACAAGTGTAATTAGTATGATTATCAATAATTTATCTAGGTTAAAATTGTATATGCAGTGAAACAGATAGTGAATGTGAGATGAAGTATTTATTTTAAAAAAAAAACATTCTTTTGAGGATGTTTAAAATTGAAATAATTTGCTTATCAATATGATGTTATATGTGAGATATAAAGAAATTCTCTTTTGGAAACACTGATAAAGAGTTTAGGCTAAGAAATCCTATCAGAAAAGACAAGTCTGGTGCTATCATTTTAAAATGTTATAAGATCTTAGAAACTTAATAATTAAAGTCTTTTGGATTATCGGGAAGAAACCCAAGCTTTCTTATATAGTTAATATAATTGAATTTATCCTGCTTCTAAGCTTTCCAAAATATTTACTACTATAATAGATGTCTAAAGGTACTAATTCAGCATAAGCACTATATTGCATGTATTCTTGTGTTGCAAGTGTTTTTTCCCAAAATTTAAATAAACACAGATATGATCTAAGTGGGAAGTGTTTGGATTTATTCTGGCTTTTGTTTTAAAATATCACAGAACTGTCTTTATGATTACCTCTGTCAAGTAACAGTTTCTAAAAAACATTAAATTGTAAAAATAATTTTGCTTTATAATAGTTTCCATTTATGTAACTTTATCTCACACATTCAAAATTTGGGTTCCCATGCATACTTAACAATCTGTCATTTCTTTCTTAGTAGATTTGCTCTACTATGGTATAACAGTAGTTAACCGACCCCTTGAAAAATCACTTAATTTGGCATTTCCCTATTCTTTTACTCAAAATGCTTGAAACAAACTATGCAAGGTACTATGTGTCATTTTCTATATTTTTCTAGATCATACTGACTTTGTATTTTCCAAAACAGCCACTTTAGTAAGTACTTCATATTTTTTGTCTGAGTGCTTTGATATGATAAAGACCCCACTCCCAAGGACAGTATTGCTCAACCTTGGCTGCTGAAATCAGCTGGAGCAATTTTTAAACTGTTGAGTCCTGGGTCCCATCCCCAGAGATTCTGATTTAATCTGTCTGGGGTGTGGCTTAGGCATCAGGACTTTTTTAAGTGTCCCAGGTGATTCTAATGCCCAAGACTGAGAACCAGTGCTCTGGAAGCTTACAATCTTGTTGGGGAGATTAATAATAAGAACCACACACCACCAACTTATGGTGTGCTTACTTTTGCCAAGCAGAGAGCTTAGCTCTTTACATGCATTATCTCTTTTAAATGGCAGCAGCCCTATTGGGAAGAGTCTGTTATTATTTCTATTTTATGAATAAGGACATGAGGATTAGAGAGATTTAAAAACTTGTTCAAAGCCCCACCGCTATTAATTGGCTGAGACAGAGCTCAAACACAGCTCTGTCCAACTCCAGAGTGGGAACACTTCATCCCTTACCACCAGCAAGGTAGAAATTATGCCATAAATCAGACTGTTTAAAGGGGCATACCACAGTGCTTGGGAATAGAAGAAATGCCAGAAGAATTACCTTCAGGGATATAAAACCCCTAAAATTAGCCAGATATTGGAAGTCTCTATTTTTCTCCTCTTGGTTGTCAGAATAAACGTGAACTTTCTCAAAATAGTAGTATCTGAGGCAAAGAATACTCCCAGGCAATATCCTGGGCTAACTGCATACCTCACTGTTGTCATGGACACAGCAAGGAACAATGAAATCATTATTTGACTATTATTTTTTAGTTTCTAGTCAGCATATGAGTCTGTCTGTAAACTGCGTCTCTGCATTCCCTGTGGGTAAGAGGAGCTGTCCCTCCTGGTAGTGACAGAATAACCACAAACAAAATGATCCTTCTCTGGGGAAAGCCATCTTTATCTGTCAGTGTTAGTAGAGAAACAGAGCTGAAGGCAGCTGAAAAAACAGTTTGGCTGTTTTAAGTTTACAGGTGGCCTTATAATGGAAAGTTTTACACACTGAGATCCCTTTTTCAAGTTAAAGTTTGGACAAAAAGGACAAAACTTGGCAGTATTTTCATGCAATGCTTCTAAGCAGCTTACAAAAGCAAAATATCACATTTTAGTGCAGCTTGGTGAACTACATCCCAGACTTCTGGCAGATCGGCTCATCTGACTGTTACCATCCTTTCTTATGCTCCACATTCTTCGTGGTTAAAATCAGAATAGACAACACAGTACCTGTTATCACAGAGTCTGCCACTTACAATGTTTTCTGAATGAATTCACGGGCATTTGGGAGAACTAATTTAAAAAATACTTTTAAAAAGCATTTGTGTACACAGTTACATAATGATAATAATAGCATGCAAATAATAGAACAGCTGCTTTAAACCCACCTAGAAAATATTTTGACGTGTCTGTTTGTTTGTATGTGTATGTTTATTTGGGAGGAACCAGGATGGACGAGGGAGAAGGCATTTGACTGCCAATTCCATAAACATTAACAGCATGGACCAGATACGTGGGGTTCCACAAAAGTCACCTATTGTGCTTGTTCCAACATTTGGGACAATGGAGCAGACAGGGCCAGGTTATTTTGTAGGTGGCTTAAAAGATCTTTTTCTTGACTGGCCTACCACAGTTTAAACTTTCTAGGGAAAAAGCAGGGTTTGGACCCTACCAAAAGGGATTAAGTTGGGTTGCAAACATTTAAAGCATTATCAGCCATGCAAAAAAGTACAAATAAGTAAGTTTATCAATTATGCTACTGTTTTCCTAGAATAAAAGCAGGGTTTTAAAGAGTCAGACTAGGCCACTATTGAAGATAGGGATGCACAGGAGGGCATGGAGTGCTACGGTGGGAAGCTGGGACACTCTCAGCGAGAACACTGAACCTTGGAGTTGAAAGATTGGAAGAAACTAACAAGAATAAAAAAGAGCCAGCTGATTGCAAATTTGGGTAATAATTTGGCCTTCAAATCTTGGGAACAGGACTGGCAGATTCTAGTTAATCTATAAATCAGTGGCTGTCATTCAGGGGGTCTCTTTACCACTGGGGTGGAATATGGAAATAATTTATATTGAAGACAAGGTCTATATTACAATGATTAACAATTCTTAAATAAAAAAGGAAAAAATTGCCACAAATAATACTACACAATTTTAACAAAAAGTATTACATATGGTAAATAAAGTAATAAAATGCCTAGAAACATATAAATGTCCTTTTAATTTAAAAAGTTATTCTTGGGGAAGAGGAGTGATCCAAATTATTTGATAGGGTGACCATACGAATATAACATATAAGTTGAGAATCACTCCAGTAGACCCGCTATGGATTATTGGAAAAGAAGTTTCCAAAAGCAATCTAATGACTCCGTTTGGATAACAGAGAGCCCACTTCATCTGGTGAAAAAAGATTACATTAATGATAACCAGGTTTAAGAACAAAACAAAACTCTAGTGTCCCAAATCAGTAGAGTTAAGAAGAAAAACAGAAAAATACCGTTTGCATTATAAATTATAAAACAGAATTGTAGTTAGCTTATTATGGTAATACGTCACTCATCTAGGAAGATAAAAATTATTTGGAAGATGATTTTTGCACTCTATAATGACACATCAGATTCTGCCTGCATACTTGTTCATTTTCCCTCTCTAATAATAATAACTAATACTTACTGAGTGCTTACTATGTGTTAGGCCCAATTCTAAGCATTTTACATGTATCAACCCACCTGATCTTTGCAACAATCTTATGAAGTAAATTGCATTCAATCCCCATTTCATGGATGAAGCACAGAGATGTTAAGCCTCCTACCCAAAGTAACAGAGCTAATATGTGTCAAGTTGGGAATCTGATACCAGGAAGGAAAGCATCAAAATCCCCACATTACACCCACTCTCTCTATAACCTCTATTCAATTTGTAACATAAAGTTCACTTTTATAACATGGATGCCTCTTGATTGGGTGCTCTATTTTCTTCTTCTTTGTTGATCTCAATTGATGTATTTCACTGCTTAGCTCCCATAAGGTACTCACAAATTTTGTTGGCTATGTAACTATTTTTAGAAATCTGTGTAATTCTGAAACAAAGATAAGAAACCAGAGATAGAGCAACATGCTACACATACACATACACATACACATATGAATGAGCTAAATAACTCTTTGGGACACCACAGAAGGAATTTAATGGAACAAAAGAAAAAACTAAGAAGATTAAGATGCTATTGGGAAGCGGCTGTGGCTCAATTGGATGGGCCACTGTTTACCATGTGGGAGGCCCTGGGTTCGGTTCCTGGGGCCTACTGGTGGAGGCAAGCCGGCCTGCACAGTGCAACAAGCTGGCGCGGCAAGATGATGCAACAGAAGGAGACAAGCAGACACAAAGCAAACGGACACAGCGAGCACAAGCAGCAAGGGGGGATAAATAAATAAATAAATCTTAAAAAAAAAAAAAAAAGATGCTATGAATTCACTGATGAAGTTCCCTGTTATGTGACTACATACTTCTCTCTGTGTCTGCCACACATGAGAAGCAACTCGGATATCCTTGAGGCGGTATGGGACAAGAAAGACTGACTGGAAAAAAATAAAACTAACACAATTGTCTTTGAGCTTGATAAAATAAATCTATGGCCAAACAGATAAGCAATTCATCAACCAGATGTTCTATATTTCTTATAACCGTTCCTGAGAAGCCACCACACGTTGGTAAGAAACAAGTCTACAACCATGCACAGTCAAGATCCAGGAAGACAAATATCCCGATTTGGAGAATTAGTGGGACTTATAGTACCTAGAAATAAAGATCCTCCAAGAGTGACTCCAACTTAGAGTACTCAGGGTGGGAAAACTAATGCCCTTTGGGATTTCCTTTTTCTGCATTTGCAGCTATTAGGAATAAAAAGGAATAGTGTATCTTGGACAGGGCATGGTTCCTGGGATTCTGTTTGAATTTGGTGCCAGGTGAACAGCAATGATTCTCCTCACCATCAATGACACTGACTACGTAGGGACTGCATCAACTCCTTCAGATCATTTAGGAAGCAATATGCTCTCTAGTATCTTGAAAATTTTTGAACTTCTTAATTAACTAAAATTAATTAAAATTAAAAATTGAGAACCAAGATAAATTTAATATTCATTCATTCAAATGTTTCCTGAGAACCTGTTTTGTGTCAGACTCTGTTTTGGGCACTTAGTATAGAGCGAGGTACCAAACATTTTCACCCTCAGGAAGTGTATAGCCTGGTGATAGGTAGGCATAAGAAGAACATGTTTTAATATCTGTCATTATTTTACATCAAGTTTATTTAACAATTAATATTATGCATTCCTTCACTTAAATAAACATGTCAATAATTAATATTATGCATTCCTTCTTTTAAATAAACATGTCAATATTACTTTCAGTTTAACAGAATATAAAAACTAGAATATTAAATTTTCTTGTAATTTAATATATGGTCATTTTATCATTATGCAATGTTAAAATATATATTAAAGGCATGACTTCCCTCATGTTTATTCAAATGCATGAATTCATAGAGTCACATAAACTGTAAAAATCAAAGTAGAAAAATACAGGCATTTTCCAACCTAGAGATAGTTAATTTGTGAGTAACCTGTATATACTAACGACTCCTGCAGCCTTTAACGCCAATCTCGATGCCTCCTTTATTCCAAGCTCATTGGTTCACACATCTCCTTTGGACCTCCTTTTCCATCCATCCATCCATCCATCCATCCATCCTTCCATTTCTTTATTGCAAAACTATGTGCCAACAACCATTGGAATGAGACCCTCCAGAAACCATTCACTCTTGTCTCTCAGAATCAGAGCCTCTCAGAGATTGAAAGAGACCCAAGACACTTCTTTTTTTTAAGACTCTCAATACATTAAAAAGTTGGGTAAAAAAAAAAAGCCAACTATCAGGGTTATTAAAAATGTAGTATGCTTTAAATGCTGAAATTTCACATATTTAATGCTTTCAACATACACAATTGCAATGACAAAGGCAATGACTTTATGTTTAACCTTATTTGAAGTAAACATCAAAAGCTTAAATTTATGAGACCTTCTGTGAATGGGAGACTCCATACAACGTAGGCGCCAAATAAGAATTCTTTTAGATTAATTATTACCATGTTAAAGATTTAGTTTAATGAAAAAGTGCTTGCTACCGTAACAAACTTGTAACCACAAGGTGGCAGTATAACTTTCCCATTTCTTTAAAAACAGTTTCAGTTAATGGATACTAAATTAAACAAATTATTTCTTTCTCTCTTAATGAGCCATGTAAACAGCAACAAAATTCTAGGTGTTTTAAAGGTATAAGAAGCACTGAAGATTATTTCGTGATTTTTTTTGATGGAGTAGTTTTTGGTTGAACGAAGAATTTTGTTGCTGTTTACATGTCTTATTAAGAGAGAAAGAAATAATTTGTTTAATTTAGTATCCATTAACTGAAACTGTTTTTAAAGAAATGGGAAAGTTATACTGCCACCTTGTGGTTACAAGTTTGTTACGGTAGCAAGCACTTTTTCATTAAATCTTCAACATGGTAATAATTAATCTAAAAGAATTCTTATTTGGCACCTACGTTTAAGAAAAATATATTCTTCAAAAGTCTCCCCTACTTTGTCATTTAAAGTCTACTAGATTAAAACAAGAAATGGCATTTTGGGAGACTGCCTCAGATTGATGAATATAAACTAAGTATTTGGCATTGCAGTTCCTGCTCACAGACACTTACAATTTACTATTAGTATCTACTATACAATCTAGTCCTAGGAATTTAGAGAAACAAAATAATGGAATCTAGGTGTTCCTTTTTATAAAGTAATCTTCAAGACCTGTAAGCAATTAATATGGCATTTATGATAATAAACAGAGCAACAATAAAGTATATATTATAGCAAGTAGAAATAGTTTATTCCATCCTTCTTTCTCACACATATACATAGACCTTTCATAGCTGAGAATCATAATTAAATGGAAAAAATAATTCCAAAAGTACAGTCCTCTATATCTTCCAAATGTAGAGTCTGTTCCAAATGTTTTGCAATGGCAGAATAAAATTAGAAGTGAGCACATGTCTAGATCTAACTTTATTTGCTGAAAGTGGTTCCATTTATTTATTTACTTACTTTTAGCAAATCACCAAAAATATAGGAAAACAGCACCACCTATAGGTCTACACAGATACAGAATGGTGTTCTTGGAGTCAGATGTGAATGCGCACTATGATACACGAGCCAACCAAATTGTGCCCCCCAATTGTATTACTATGAAATTGATGACCCATAAATATTGAAAAATTCTAATAGATATTAGAATGTTGTTTATGTCTCCACTTTCTTTCTCTTCCTCTCTTTTCAAAAACTTTTTCTAGCCACAATTCTATTTTAGGTGTCATCCATTAATATTGAAACATGTATTTTGATTCTTCTTTTTCCAAAGAGAAAGAAGTAATATGTTTCCCTTACAGTAGTCCAATGATTTTTTCAGACATTCACCTAAATTCACCCTTTTTCTAACCTGAAGCAACCAGGCTTAAGAGAATAAATAGGCTCAAGAAAAGCCTATTCTAAGCCCCCTCTCAATTAGAGGTGGAATGGGCATCACCATCCCAGAATCCTCAGGATTGGGGAATGAATGATGGACTAGAACAGACTTACTGGTATTCCACTATAGACTTATCGTGATTCTAGCAATGGAAAAACTTACATCATTGATGTGGAGGCAGTGACCACTGGAGGTTCTGAGGGGAGGGAGAGGGGGAAACAGGTGTAATATGGGGACATTTTCGGGACTTGGGAATTGTCCTGAATGACATTGCAATGACAGATACAGGCCATTATATATCTTGCCATAACCTACAGAATTGTGCCGGAGAGAATGTGAACTACAATGTAAACTATAATCCACGCTTAGTGGCAATGCTTCAAAATGTGTTCATCAATTTTAACAAATGTACCACACTAATGAAGGATGTTGTTAATGTGGAAAATGTGGGAGGGCTAGGGAGAAGGGCATATGGGAATCCCCTATATTTTTCATGTAACATTTATGTAATCTAAGTATCTTTTTAAAAAAAAAAAATATATATATATATATTTTTTTTTTTTAAAGAAAAGAAAAGCCTATTTCATGCAATTTAACTTCCATTCTTTTTCAAGAACAGGCTCCTTCTGTCTGGTCTGGTTTGTTCTTACTCAGCAAATTCGTGTCTTATTTAGCTGTATAAGGACTCAGTTAACAATTACATGAAGATCAAGACTGGGTTCATTCCTGTTCCATTGCTTAAAAGGGTTGGCAGCAAAGAGATGGCCCCATTGATGCTGACAGAGCCCCTACTGGATTATATGCAGAATTTCATACCTGAGCTATGGCAAGCATTAAAGATCGAGCAAAACAAGAAATGATCCATTGCATCAAGGGCTGACTCTGTTCATCAATACTCAAGATCCAGGGCATCTGTGGTATTTAACCCACCTACAGAGAAAAGATATAAAGAGGCAATACTCCGTACCTAATTTATCCTTGTGCACACTGAGAGATAGTGTGATGACATAGTTGAGAACACAAGATTTGAAAGCAAGTAAAGACAGCAGAGTTGGAGTCCATGCTGTGTCACTGGCCTAGAGCAAGTTACTTAATTTCTTGGAGTTTCACTTTTCTCATCTTTAAGAAGTTACAAATGACTGCAGATGATTAAGCAAAGTAAGCCTTGCACATAGTGAGCACTCAATAAATGTTAGCACTCAAAAGGATATTTATTATCATAGAGGTTGGATTGACCCAATCCACGGAAATGCCCGAAGGAGTTCGCTTGCAACTTCTTAATGTGACAAAAAGAATGAATGGGAAATACAATTCAAAAAAGGGATGAGAACAATTGTATAACAAAGAGAAATGGTTTTTGAGGGTCTGGTATTAATTTCAAAATTTATCTCTTTGAAAGTCATTAGAATCCTCCTGTTTGTAAATTCCATGTTATTTCTGCACAAGGCCCAAAGAAGTTGGAGATAAAGATCTGGGCATCACCTACAATAGATAATACTGAAGTCAGAGAGACTAGACAGCTTGTTCAAGAGGATAATGTACAGTGTGTGGAGCAGAGAATTTGGAGTCCTACAGAAGATAAATTTTTGAGGAAAGGGAATGAAGAAGAGCCTGCAAAGAAAAAGCGAAAGAATCTTCAGATATGAAGAAAGTGAAAATCAACAGCAGAGACATTAAAGGGAAAAATTGGTCAGAGGTATGAAATTCCTCAAGGAGGAGGTATAATGAGGAACAAAAAAGGTTAGTTGCAGTAGGAAGGTAAAGACAGATAGGCTAATTATATAGGTTGAAGACTGAGTGAGAAACTTTTCACAAAGGTTGGCATTGAAAGGAAAGAGAAACACAGGATCATAGCTTGAGATACGGTATGTGGATTTGAGAGACAAAATATGAAGAGAAAAATACAATAGAAGGCTAGCCTATTCATAATAATCAAAAGATACAGATCTAATAGAATATTTACATGCATAGAACCATGATCACATCAAAGTATGGAAATAATTGTGTTATACATGGTATTTTAAATATTTAATCACTTGGAAAATAACTGCAATTTGACAAAATAACAATGTAAGAATGAAAGGAAAATGAAATTGATAAGAAAAATCAGTTAAAATCAGTTAAAATACATTTGAAAGAATATTGTAGAAGTCCCTTAACTTGGTTTCATTCTTTGCTATTTTTAAAGTATGCTACTACCTCCTTAAATCATAAAGATGTTTGAAAATTATCTGTGCATCTCTTTTCCTTTGGGGCACTGGAAATAAAAATGATAAATAATAAGAAGGTAACAGAGATCTTTAGCCCTGAGGATTTCTTCACATCATTTTCTCTATGATTGCAAGGGGGAAAAAAGGATTGTTAAAAGAAAATATCGTTGAAAATGTCAGTTGTCTGATGACTAGAATCCCTGAATATTTTTCTCTCTTCAGAGTAGGACCATAAGAATAATATTCTGTGGATTGGCCTTCTGATATTTATTCATTAATAGTGACAAGAAACATTTCTGAGCACCTACTATACTATACCCTAAGTGTACAAAGTTGAATATGACCCAACCCCTACCCTCAAGGAGCACACAGACTGCAGAAACCCAGTTCTCAATGCTTTGAGATGTTGTAGTCAAGGCTATGCGAGTGAGTTGAACATTGTGTAAAAGTTGTTTTATGTTTTTATGTCAATTGAATCATGTACCCACATTCTAAGGGCACTTACACTTTAAAAATCTTTCAGAATAAAATAAATCCTTTGAAACGTGGTTATGCAATTCATATTTCTGAGAACTAGATTTTCTTAAAGAGGGGCAAGACTACATTTTAATTTAAACACATCCCTTAAAGGTATTTTATAATTAATTTTAGCAGTAGAGTTGATTCTCCTATATGGTTGAAATAAGGGGGATTTTTCCTCCATAATTACCCAGATAATGGGTTCCAGCCTCCCTTTGATGTGTCATAAAGGCTCACCTGTTTCACCAAAACCTGCTACTTATTATCAAACAAGTGCAGTTTCCCAAATCCTGAATTTCCAAAGGTGTCATTTATCCAAATCACATGTGTGTCTCCTTTGCACCCTTTCTGAAAGAGAATTTTCCTTGATCAAAATTTTAACCTTAATTACCCCCCGGTACATGAGCCCTTTTATTACTTATTCCAAATTAAAACCCAGAGGATTCTTAATATACATACTACCTATTAAGACATTTCTTTTGTATGTATTTTAGCTATTATGAGTTAGGGTAAGAAAGGGTAAAATCTTGTGAAAATGAAGATACATAAAATATGTAAGATCATGTGTTTAAAGATGAAAATTTGAAGTTATCCTAATACCATTTTAATAACCTTTTTAGGTTGAAAGCCTTAGACTCTCTCCCCATCAGAGTAATGCATATTTTGAATATACTCTCAGTTATTATCCCAGAAGCCTATCTATGATGAATCCCAGTTTAAAATCCTCTGCTAGAAGTATATGAAATGTTCTCCTCTCCCACAAAAAGGTTTCTCATTTTTCACTTTTTCATTTGAAACAGTTCTACTTTGAAGGTGATTAATGATATAATTGCAAACTACTTGAAATATATTTAGTGCAAAATTGAAATACTTGTTTCCAGAGTACTTTGACTAAAAAATTTCAATAAAAGCAATGAACTCCAGGGGGATGCACAAAGGAAAGGCACAGTGAGTGAAGAAGATATGGTGGAGTGGGTGCCTACAAAATACAAGGCCTGGGGCCGGGGAGGAGGAAGCAGCAATCCAGATATTTTGGAAAATAAATCAATGTCCTGCCAGCACCGTGATCATGTAACTGATGTATGGAGGGAAATAAGACTCTAGGAAGCATCCTGAATGGGCCTCACAGATTTCCAGGGATAAGCATATAAGATTCACAGTGGAAGCGAGTTCAGGGTGGACAGGGTCTAGATATGACCTCGGGTAGGAGCTTGGCAGGCCCTGGTGAGAGCAGAGACTCTGGGAGGTTCTGAGGTTGAATAAAAAGCCCTATGAGATTATAGGGAGAATGATCATCTGAATGGGTCTGGAAGGCTCCTTACATGCCATGGAACACATGGAAGATGCTTAACTGGTCCCTAGGAGGAATGGGAGGGTCCAAGTAAGGGCTGGTCATGTGCATAAAAGGGAACCACCTGGAGACCTGCTGATGTGCAAAGAAGGTAATGAGGTAGGACTGGGAGACACTGAGACCCAGGAACCTTGGGAGCTCTGGCAGGTTTAGGGGGATTCTGTCATGGTTGCTGCCAGGTTTTCTACCAATTCAAATGGTGTCTTTGTGAGAAAAAGTAAAAGGCAGTCCTTCCTCCAGGTGGACACAGCTCTGCTCCAGATTGCACAGATTATGGAGCAAGGGCCCCTGTTCTGCCCATAATCTGCCCAGCTGCATACAGAGGCCCTGGAAGGATTGAAAACTAAAAATAACTGAAGTTTCTTTTGGCTAAGGTAATTTTGCATCCATATAGACTGAAATTATTTGGAATGAGCAAAATACTGCTTAGTGGAAAGACTGTAAGGATTGTATTTGTAGGTAAAGGGGTTCTTTTAAGGAATGCAAGCTAATGAAATATAGAGATAAGAGATAATAGACTTGATCTCTCCAACTTATAAAAATGTCTTGCAATGGAAATAACATTTTCCTATTTCCTTTCCTATCCCCGACTTACTATAGAAATGGTTGCATGTCTCTGTAACCTTGGGCAAACGATTGGCCTCATCTGTAAATGAAGACCATAATAGTGCCTACCTCATGGAGTTTGGGAGAGGATTTAAATGGTTAATATATGTAGGGTTTAAAACCAGGACTGGAACTTAGTATTTACTCAATAAATGTTAGCTTCCATCACCATCATCATCATCATCATCATCATCATTATTATTATTATTATTTGTACCACTTGTGTAGCAATAAGGAAGTTAAAGCTGTAGAGGCCATCTGTGAAACATTTATTCAGGGAATAGTTTTCAAGCTGGGCCTTGGAAAATGGATAGGATTTCAATAGGTGGAGAAAGTAAAGGGAAGACATTCCAGGCATTAGGAATAAGGTGGGAAGTTACAGGCAACATTCAAACAGTGAGCAGACCTATGCAGCAGAAACATTCAATATATACAGGAGAGGGGTGGAAAATAAGCCTGAAAGATAAATTGAGGGTACATAATGAGGAGTACAGAAGTCCTTCTCTCTCTGGTCTTCAATGAAAACCAAGAAAGATTTCACTCACAACTCTCTATGCTCTGGCTTTGGCCTTTGCATTCTATGCAATCTTTTTTTCTAAATGTCTTTTAACTCAGTGGTTCTCAAACTTTAAAGTGCAAACATGGAGGCCTTCCTAAAATGTAGACTCTGATATGGTAGGTCTGAGATGGGGCCCAAGACTACATTTTTAACAAGCTTACAAGTACTAGCATACTCTTGCTTCTTGTCTATGGATGACACTTTGAGTACCAAAGGTTTAATCCAAGCTTTTTCTCATCCTCATCCTTATCCCCCTCTATAGTGTTTGGCCTTGACCATATTCCTCAACCTTTCTCATCGTTGGCTTCTCTGACTCTCATGCCTGAATGCTCCGAACACAAATGAACTAGAAGCCTGCTCTGTAAAACTCCAGCACATACTGGCTTGTCTGAGCACAGCCTTCACTATATAAGACAAAGTTTCCATTGGTAACAAAATATATAGCTTACAAACTCAAGGACAATCTTTAGATGAGTATTGGCAAACCAACAGTGCATCAATCTCTTCAGTCTTTTAAATGCCAACATTACAAACCATCTCTTAATAAATGACAGGAATATATTGTTATAGTAGACACCTATTGCCCATCTCATGCTATATCTTGCTTCTCTGGAAAATAATCTCCCCTGAGATCTCTGTCCCCTCTGCCCCACCCATCCATGTGGGAATTGACTATAGTTGATTGGTACAGAAGTGGGCCCCTGCTCAGAGCTGCTTTATTTTGAGTTCTTCTCCAGGATTTTTGACAAGAAATGAAAAAAGTAAGACAGTCCCTCATACTCTGTCTAGGTAACAGAAGTCATGTTCTACCATGTGGACTCAAGAAAAGAAAACAGCAGTCAATTGTGAGAAAGAAGACTGATGAAGATACCAGGAGAGCCCCAGGGATAGCTCCATTGTGTGGCACCCTGTCTCCACAAAGGCCACATAGGCAAGGCATGACCACAGTCTGACCTGAGACTTGGCAGACCGCCCTGTGATTCATCCTAGAACAAGAAAAGATCAGCAGGCTGGTGAGGTGCTGCTGAGAGGTAGTACCTCATCCCTATCTTGTGGAAGATTGGCACAAGATGATTTCTCATTCATCTCCCTGGTTTCAGCACAGCACAGGACTTTCTCCCTCATCCCCACTAGGGAACAACTGAAGGCTTCAGTATAAGTCTGTAAAACTGCTGAGTTGTGGTTTATCTCTTACAATAGTTTTGCATTTAACGTCTATTTTGTCCAGTATTAATATCGCTACTCCTGCCCTTTTTTGGTTGTTTCCATGTAAAATCGTTTTCAACTTTCACGTGCAACCTACTTGCATCCCTGGAGCTAAGGTGAGTCTTGTAGACAGCATATAGTGGGTCATATTTCCTTGTCCAGTCTACCAACCTGTGTCTCTTGATTGAAGAGTTTAATCCACTAACATTCAATGTTATTCCTGTCAAGGCAGTACCTACATTAGCCATTTTTTGTTTAGGTTTATATATATCATATTTTGTTTTTATTTCTCTTTTTATCCTTTTAGTTATTCTTACTAATAATCTTCCTTTCTATACTCTACTCCAACCCTCTCTCTCCTGTTTTTTGTTTGTTTTTCATTTCAACCTACAACACTCCCTTTAGTATTTCTTGAAGGGCAGGTTTCTTCTTGACAAATTCTCTTAATTTCTGTTTCTCTGTGAATATTTTGAACTCTCCCTCATTTTTTAATGCCAGCTTAGATGCATACCAAATTCTTGGTTGGCAGTTTTTTCTTATAGCACCTTAACTATGTCAGACCACTGCCTTCTCACTTCTGTGGTTTCAGATGAGAAATCAGTTTAATCTTACCAAGCTTCCTTTATATGTGATGGATCACTTCCTCTTGCTGCTTTCAGTATTCTCTCTTTGTCTTGAGTGTTTGACAATTTGATAAGTATATGTCTCAGGGTAGGTCTGTTAGGATTTACACTGTTTGGAGTCTGCTGCACTTCCTGGACATGAACATCCATGTCCCTCCAAAGAGTTGGGAAATTTCCAGCCATTATTTCCTCCAACACTCTTTCTGCTCCCTTTCCCTTCTCTTCTCCCTCTGGGATGCCTATAATGTGTATATTTGTGTGTTTTGTGTTGTCATTCAAATCCCTAAGTCCCTGCTGGATTTTTTCTATCTTTTTATCTATCTGTTCTACTATCTGTGTGATTTCAGATGTTCTATCTTCAACGTCACTAATTCTCCTGCTCAGATCTGCTGCAATGTGCTTCCAGCATATTTTTAATTTCTCGCATTGTGCCTTTATCACATCATATCCGTTATCTTTTTATGTATGTTTACAATTTCTTCTGTATGTTCCCCGTGTCTTAATATCCTTTATCTGTTCCTTCACTTCATTAAGTTGATTCATGATATTTGGTTGGACATCTTGATTAGTTGCTCCATGTTTTGCATCTTCTCTTGTTTTTTAGTTTGTTCATCAAACTGGGCCATGTCTTCCTGTTTCTTAGTATGGCTTGTAATTTTTTGCTGGTATCTAGGCATCTGTTTATCTTGATGGGCTTATTCAGATGGTTAGTGTCTCTTTCTACTCTAGGCTTTTATTTCAATTCATATTGTGTGTATTGTGTATTATGTTAAGGGTCCTCTTTGACACTTGGTTCCACTTATTCTGTATCCTTGTAGTTGTCCATGTTCCCCTGAAAAAAATATTAAGACCATAGAAAAGGAAAGAAAGAAGAGAAAAATAATTAAAAAAAAAAAAAAGATGGAAAAGGAACCATAAAAGAAAAAAAAAGAAGTAATAAGAGTGAAAAATCATAAAAAAATAAAAAGGAATAAGAATTTAAAAAGTGGAATAAAAAAAAAGAAAGAAAGAAACAGGAAAAAATAGAATAAAATAAAAGACCGGGAAGATGAGAAGAAAGAAAATGGAGACCAAACAAGAGAAAGTGGAATGAAAGACAAGCAATGGAAGAGGGAAAAATGAAAGAAAATAAAGAAATAAATAAACTAAGGAGAAAAAAGGGAAAAAAGAAGGAAAAGGAAAAAAAGAAACAGCAACAAACAGGCCTCTCTCTCAGGCCACTAGCAACTGTCTCAGGCTGCCAGTGCTCACCAATCAATCACCCTGCAGTCTGCCCTCCCCAGGTAAGGTACCTGGGTATAGAGAAAAGAATAAAGAATAAAAAATAAATAAATAAATATAAAATCAAAAAACCTAAAAAAAATCTCAATCTAAGTTCCCTGTCCCGAGGCTACTTGTTCTTCAACTCCCTCCCTGCAGCTCCTAAGATGGCTTTCCCCACCCCTCTATCCCTTAGGATGGCTGTTTTGTGTTTTTTTTTTTTTGGTTTTTGTTTTGCTTTGTTGAGGTACCAGGGATTGAATCCCGGACCTCCTATGTGTGAAGCAGGCATTCAACTACTGAGCTATACCCACTCCACCAGTTAGGTTAGGCTTCTGAAGGCTTGTTGTCTGCCTCTGCCCACCCTCTTTTCCCACAGGCAAGTTGGGCTTCTGATGTTTTACCAGTTGCCTCTACAGGTTTCCCTCTCTCCTGGGCTGTTAGGTGCCTGTCGCCCACTCCCTCACTGACCCTGTTCCTCTCTCTCTCCCAGGGCGGGTGGGTATGACAGCCTGCTGATTGACTCCCCCCTCCCCTCTCCCTGGAGCTGCTTCAGTGCCAGCTGCCTGCCCTATCTCCCCTCCCCCCAACCCCTGTCTTCCCCTAAGGTGGCTGGGTGTTGGTCCCCCACACCTGTTTGCCCCACAGTACCCCCAACTCAAGAGCCTGCTGGGTACTAGGACACACCCCTGGTCATTTGGGAGAGGGGGCTTTTCTCTCTCTCAGAACTGGCAGAGCACCACACATCCAGCCAAGTCACTTCCCTGGTTTCCCTTTTCTTCTGAGCTGACTTGAGTGCCCTATCTCCTATGGGTTCCCTTTCCCCAAGCCAGTTGGGTCCCTCTCTCTAGCCGCCTTCTCCAATTGCCTCTGCAGTCCTACAGCTTCTCTTCTGCCAAGTAAACCTGCCTACCTTCTCATAGTTTCTGGAAGAGGATTGCAGCCTGCTGTTCCCTACTCCACCATCTTGGATCTCCCTCTAGTTATGGTTTAGAGGTGGCTCCTCAGCAGCAGAATGACCTGCCACTCATTATCATCTGTCACCTGGCCACTCTAGTCTTATGTTATCCTGTGGGACTAGGGACATAGGGAACTGACAATACAGCTTTTGTTGTTTGTGTAAGTGATAAACTGAATCCATTCGAACATGTTTACATCTTACCAGGTGTATCTAAGAAGTGTGGCAAGCCAACCTAACAGCTGCAGTAGAAATAGCCAAGGCCCTATTAGCCATCACACAGCTTTCTTGGAAATGTATGACCATTTGACAGAGGGAAGAAATAGAAGATGGTGAAAGTCCACTTCTTGGGTCCCCCTCAGTCCTCCAGCCCTGATTCCAGTCTGTTCCAAGAATGCATTCCAGGCCTTGAATTCCAAAAGATACCTTGGTATCTTAAAAAAAAAAAAAGCAGCTTTTTTATTCTTCCTTAAGAAAGCCAGAATGTATTCTTGAACTTCCCAACCAAAAGATCGTATTATACACACACACAGAGTTGTTGCATTTGATGACAGTTTCAGTAATTAGAACTTCAGTGCTAGAGACTCAAATGTATTTCTTTTTTTATTAAAATTTAGTCTCTCTTGTATATTGATTCCTTTCTGGCCCTCGACTGATATGTGATATGATGAGCCAGCATTTATTAAAGTCCAATAAACATGAAGTTTTGTGAAAATGCTATTGGCCAAGTAGGAGAAAACATGACTCTTTTTCACTACGATGAAAATATAAGCTGCTCTCATAATTTTAGGAGTATTAATAACTCCATAAAACTAATCAATTTTGCTATTATTTTTATTTATATTATCAATATACTAATTTTCATTCACATTAGTTACATTTGTAAGAACATATGGTGGAATCACACATTATATCTGTGCCAAGTATTTATCATCCAATAAAGCAGTGTAAGTAGGATTGGTGTTTGATCTCCTTTTAACATCCCTTGAGTTCAGTTGTGTTTATTTATTTATTTTTTTAAAAAAAGATTTATTTATTTATTTATTTATCCCCCTCTTGCTGCTTGTGTTTGCTGTGTGTCTTTTCAGTGTCTGCTTATCTCCCCCTTGCTGTGAGGTCTTGCTGCATCAGCCCACCGCATCGCACAGGCCGGCCCGCCCTCACAAGGAGGCCCCTGGGAAGCGAACCCCAGGCCTCCCATATGGTAAACGGGAGCTCTATCGATTGAGCCACACCCGCTTCCCTGGTTGTGTTTAATACATTGTATGATCAGCTAAGCCAATACACAGATGTTTATGAATCATTAGTCATAAGTTAGAATGTTCATTAATTAGCCTCACTTCCCCATTGGGCCAACTGACTTTTCTTTGATCAAGGTCATGGACTCTGAATCAAGTGAGTCAAGGCAGCTGGCAGATCCTTGATCACTGTGGAATCTGACTAAAAATGGTGAAGAAATCAGTGCAAATTTATCATCAGTACTCGCAAACAGCTCAAAAAGTAGACAGTGGCACAAATGATGTCATAACGATAGAAGGACCTTGCACAATTACATGTAAGAAATGAATGTCTTGATGATATTAATGAAATCTTTAGGGAAGTATACCTGTTGTAAGCAACACCTGGATGCTGTGATACTCCTGAGTTGTAAGGAGTTCATGACATAATGATAACCAGGCATAATTTATAGAAATCCCTTATAAAAAGTCTACCTACTTTTATATAATGACTTTTTTTTTGGGAAAATAAATTTCACTAAAGTTAAACACTAGACATCTTCTATTCACTGTCTAAATATGGTTTATTAAAGCTGCCATAACCATTAAGAGACCAACCATCTACATTTATAAAAATGTTTATGATGAACCAATTAAAGCCATTATTTTAATTATATATTCATAATAAAAATGCATCACCAAATATAGAATTAAATTTTCAGCAAATTTATATTTTAAAATATCTTTTAAATGCCTACAGGTAACATAATCTCTTGCATTAGTAACTTTTTCCAGACACATTTAACAGTAAACATTTTTTCTAATGTGTTTTTTTTCCCACCGCATAACTTTACATAAATTAATTTAGGCCTATTAGATCTAGATGTTTATATAGTTGAACATACGTACTTAATTTTAATATGCTCATTTAACACACGAATAGCCCCAAGCAAGCACAGTATGTTATAAAATCTGTAGCGTCCTTGAAGTACTTATGTTGATGAAGGAGGTAGAATTTATGTAAGATCTGAGCTAGCTTGGGAAGAAGAAAGAGTCTACATTTGATAACAAAACTAAGTCAAAAGGGACTGGATCATTTTCAGGTAAAATAGCCAGCTAAGCCAAAAAGCCTCCTCAAAGTTGCAGACCTTGGGGCTGCCTCTCTTGCTTTTCAGGCTAGGAAAAGAGAAGGCCAGGAACCCGAAAGCGGCTGGCGCGGGGACCGCGGCAACTTTACCCAGGGCACCGGGCACCCGCCGCCGGCTCCCGGCCTCCTTTGCTCTCTCACTCAAGCTCTGCCCCGCAAGCGCGGGATTTAGAAGAATGCAAAACTTCAGTGAGATGACTTGTATGAGAAACGTTTTCGGGACCCGCAGTGGGGAAAGCGACTAGACTCTGGCGGGACGGGGCGACCTTACCAGCGGAACCGCCGGCCAGGATCTGCCGAGAAGCCTCGAGCACGAAGCCGCGTTGGGGCTTGGCGGACATCTTCGCGATCCGGTGAACGAGGGAGTGGGCTGAAGTGAGATGGCGAGTTCGCAGGCCTACGTACCGGCCTTCAGAGCCTCTCCCAGAGAGCCGAGGCTGAGTTGGTCCTCCGGCCGGCTGGCTCTCGCTGAGGCGGCAATACAGCGACTGCCCGGAGGCGGCCGTTAGGGGCGCAGGCTTGCAGTATTATCTTTGACAGGTCCGAAACTGGCCGCCGCGCTCCTTTAGGGACGCACCACAGCCGCCACTTGGCTCCCTTGACTCCAGGAGTCGTCCCGGGAGGGGAAGAAACACAGATGCAGTTGGTCAACCGCAACTGCTCAGGCTTGGTCTCCTAGATTAGTGCCCACGCGCTTTCCTATCTGGTAGCTCCTGCAAAGTTTGCCAAGCTAGAAGCACTGTCTCTGATAAAGCAAGGAAGAAGTGACCCTGGCTTGGAGCTCCAAGGCCAGGACTGAAGCGACCCTTGCCCCTCCTGGAAAGAGCACAGTGCATTTCTAAGGAAGAGACAAGTGAATTAATTCCTCGGAGTTGATTGTCCTGAAATTCGGGCTGTAGCAACTAAGTTAAAGCAACTCAATTTACAATTATATTACAGTTGAACTAATGTAGTACACTACCAAGAAATGGTTTTGGTTTAAGAGAATTTATCTTATACTTCATCAACCTGAATTTTATTTACTAAAAGGCCAAGAAAGAAGAAGCCTTGTTACAAATAAGTCTCTCCTAGACCTGTTAGTGGTTCACAAAGTGGGTGGGGTCTTTGTACCAGCAGCATCAGCATAACCTGTGAGCTTATTAGAAAGACAATTCATGGGCCCCACCCTGACCTACTGAATCAAGAATTTCTGGGGATGGGAGCCAGAAACCTGTGTTTTAACAAGTTCTCCTGGTGATTCTTATGAACATTAAAGTTTGAGAACCACTGCCCTGAAAAATTAGGGAGCATTAAGGAACTACCTGTGCATTCTCTCTATAAAACATTTTACTATTTATGGACATTATAACATTATTCGTTATTAGAGTGGGCAAAACAAAAACACTATTCTTAAACCACAAGTTGCTTTGTTGGAGAGACACAAGATTCTGTGAAATTTTAGAAAAACACCTGCCACACCCCCAACAGTCAGGAAATGATAAGAGTAAAACGGAGAATTAAGTAGCTTTGGGATCCTTATATTATTTCTTAAATGTGTTATTTAAGTCTAGATATATTTAGTGTAAGCCCATATAAAATTGCTATTTTTGAAGGTCAAAAATGGTTGTATATCAGCAGGGGAGATTGAAAAATCTAGCATTTCACTGGGTGGTAATGTGTCTAGAAAAAAAAAAATCGCCATTATGGAAGAAAAGGAAAACATACTGGAAAACAACCAACATGTCTGCCACAGTTGGAAAAAACTTTAGGAATGAAGAGCCACTCTTTAAAATGATACTATTTGCTCATTTTGAAAGATTTTGTTTTCCTCAAGTCTAAAGTTTACTTTAATGTCTAACTAGAAAGGGGAGTGTAATCCATTAGTACTCACTGTACTATGACTGGAACCACATTTTAAAATATCATGAAAGGATTCATAACTATGGTAGGCCCAGAGGCTCTTTCTTTTTTATGTGTCAAAACACATTCTCTATACATGTGCACGTACACACTCACACATACACAGAATTTGGCATACATGAAGCCCATCCATGGAATAGGGTGGAAAGTTGGGGAGAGTGTGTATGCACACCAGGTTCAGAAATCTTGACCAATGGAAAATTATAACTCTTTAACCATTTAAAAGATCAATTATTCTACAATATTCTTATACAGAACTATTAGAAGTATTTTAAAAAGATGCTGTTTGCCTGTGAACAACTCTTATGTGCTTTCAAATCTGTGGGTCAGTATCACCGCTCTAAGTTCTCAGTGACATAACTTAAAAATAACAAAACAAATGTTATTAAGGACAGATCTTAGGTTATATTGCATTATATTATCACACCACCAACAAAGCATTTCTAAATTTCAAGGGACTCTTCTGGGCAGCCTGAGTGAAATAACTCATGGAGAAAATTTTTCAATATCTTATTGTGATATAATAGGGACAACACTTAGAGATTCTCTCTGTGACAGAGTTATGTTACTTGAGACATAGCTAGGAATCTAGGAATTAAGGCCTCTGAGCAGTCAGTGTGCAGAAATTCATGCTCTTTCCCCCTTCATTTAGAATTAATTTTAGACCCAATTCTACAAAGGCTGGTAGAGTGGATATCTAATTTCTTGGTTCACAGCAAATTAAAAGCAAGAAACTAAAAGAGAATGGGAGATGTTGACGTTCTCTGTGTGGGTTTTGTATTATTTTTGCAGCTGTTCTGTAAGAACTTATTTCAAAATTTTTAAAAAAGGATAAAGAAGGGGGAGGTTCTAGAAAAGCAAAGAGCAGTCATAATCACCCTACCTAGCAAATTGTAATAATTACAACATTCATTGAATGCTTACCTTTTACCAGACACTGGACTAAGCATTTTTTTTTTTTTAAGATTTATTTTTTATTTATTTAATTATCCCCCTCTTGCTGCTTGTGCTCATTGTGTCCATTTGCTGTGCATTTTTCTGTGTCTGCTTGTCTCCCTCTGTTGGGTCATCTTGTTGCACAGGCCTCCAGCTCACTGCGCCGCCCGGGCCAGCTTGTGTTCACCAGGAGGCCCCGGGAATTGAACCCAGGGCCTCCCATATGGTAAACGGGAGCACAACCAATTGAGCCACAGCTGCTTCCCTGGACTAAGCATTTTGTAAACCATTATCTCATTCACAAAACCCTTTTGACAAAAAAATACTCTCATTCTCATCTTAATGTATAAAGACTGTGGCACAGAGTCTAAACAATTTGCTCTAAGTCACTCCAAGTATTTGGGTGACGTATTTGAACCTAAGTATATACAACTTAGGAGCCCTCTTTCTGAGTCACTAGCTATGTTGTGTTTATGGTCTAATTTCAATTTCAGCTTTTCCACCCACGCAAAAAAGAATCAGGATGCAAAGTTATTCAGAGAAAATAGCTTATAGCACCCTTGACTTTGATAAACAATGAATTGATAAGCTGGATCAGGAAATCCTTAGGATCTGGAGTTAGAAAAGTGCTAACTTCAGTGCCATAAATTGTGACTAAAAATGGTGTGAGTTTTCTGGTTTTTTTTCAAAGCCAATGTTTCTCAACAGCAGTACTATTGCCATTTTGAGCCACACAGTTCTTCATCGTGGGGGGCCATCCTGTATCTTGTAGGATATTTATCACCGTTCCTGACCTTCACCCACTAGATACCACTTGCACACCCTCCCCAGTTGTGACAAGCAAAAATGACTCCAGAAATTGTCTCTGGTTGAGAATCACTGGTTTAAGTTAAAAAGCTAGTATAGGGAAGCAGATGTGGCTCAGGAGACTGGGCTCCTGCCTACCACATGCAAGGTCCCTGGTTTGGATCCCAGTGCCTCCTAAAGAAGACAGCGAGCTGGCGCGACGGGCGTGACAAGAGACACAAAAAGAAAAAACATAATGAGAGACACAACAAAGCAGGGAGCGGAGGTGGCTCAAGCGATTAGGCACCTCCCTCCCACATCAGACGTGCTGGGTTCAGCTCCCGGTGCCGAAGGAAGACGAACAAACGCAGCAAGTGCAAACTGAGGAGGTGGGGAGAAATAAATTTAAATTTTAAAAAGCTTGTATAAAAATACCAAAAAA
>JAQZBX010038385.1:0-23435 GCA_029593785.1 Cabassous unicinctus | reverse complement strand
TGTATGCCAACAACCTAAACAATATAAATGAGATGGACAAATTCCTAGAAACACACAAACCACCTACACTGACCCTAGAAGAAATCGAAGACTCAACAAACCAACCAAAAGTGAAGAGATTGAAAGAGTCATAAAAAAACATTGCAAAGATGAAAAGCCCAGTACCAGATGGCTTTATAGGAGAATTCCACCAATCATTCAAAGGTGATCTAATACCAATCTTGCTCAAGCTCTATCAAAAAATTGAACAGGAAGGAACACTACCAAACTCTTTCTATGAAGCCAACATCACCCTAGTACCAAAGCCAGATAAAGATACTAGGAACAACGAAAATTGCAAACTTCTATCTCCAAATTCTTTAATTCTGAAGAATATAGATGCAAAAATCTTAAACAAAATACTTGAAGGTCAATTCCAAAAGCACATGAAAAGAATTATACACTCTAATCACGTGGATTTTATCCCAGGTACCTAAGGGTGGATTCACACAAGAAAAGCAATTAGTGTGATAAAACACAAGGAGAAATTTAAGAAGAAATATCACATGATCTTGATTCATGAAAAAAAAAAGGCATCTGACAAAATACAGCAACTTTTCTTGATAAAAACAATCCAAAAGATAGAAATAGAAGGAAGCTTTCTTAAGATGGTAAAGTGCATATATGAAAAACCTCCAGCTAGCATTGTATTCAACAGTGAAAGATTGAAAAATATCTTGCCGAGATCTGGTAGAAAGATGCTCATTGTCACCACTGCTATTCTACATTGTGGTAGAAGATTTAGCTAGAGCAATTAGGCTGTATAAAGAAATAAAAGGCACCAAATAGGAAGAGAAAAATAAAAACTTGTATTATTCACTGAAGATAAGATCTTATAACTAGATAATCCTCAAAAATCCACAACAAAGCTACTAGAACTATTAGACAAATTCAGAAAAGTGACAAGATAGAAGATTAATATACAAAAATCAATAGAATTTCTATGAACTATTTATGTGGAATCTGAAGAGGAAATCAGAAAAACTAACAATTATAGTAGTGACTAAAAGAATCACATATTTAGGAATTAACTTAACCAAGGAATTAAGGATCTGTATTCAGAAAACTACAAAACATTGCTAAAAGAAATTGAAGGAGATTTAAATAAATGGAAGGACATTCCTTGTTCATAGATTGGAAGACTAAATATTGTTAAGATGTCAATTCTACCCAAATTAATTATCAGATTCAATGCAATTCCAATAAAAATCCCAGCAGCCATTTTTTTCCTAGAAATAGAAAAGCAAATTATCAAATTTACTTGGAAATTTAAGGGGACTAGAAGAGCCAAAAATATCTCAAAAAGAAGAATAAAACTGGAGGATTCACACTTCCTGACTTTAAAATATATTACTTAGCTATAGTGGTAAAAACAGTATGTTATTGGCCTAAAGACAGGCAGATTGACCAATGGAACCAAATTGAGAACTCAAAAATAAACCCTCAAATCTACAGTCAAGTGATTTTTGACAAGGCTGTCAAGTTGTCCCAGTTGGGTCAGAACAACCTATTCAAGTGGTGCTGGGAGAACTGAATGGCCATCTCTAAAAGAAAGAAAGAGGACCCCTATATCACACCTTATAAAAATTAACTAAAAATAGATCAAGGACCTAAATATAAAAAGCAACAGCCATAAAACTCCTAGAAGAAAATGTAGGAAAATCTCTTCAAGATCTTGTTGCAGAAGGTAGTTCCTTAAAACTTACACCAAAAGCACAAGCAACAACAACAAAAAAAGATAAATGAAACCTCCTCAAAACTCACCACTTTTGCACCTAAAAGGATGAAAAGGCAGCTGATTCAATGGGAGGAAATATTTGGAAATCATAAATTTGATAAGAATTAATATCCATGATTGATAAAGAGATCATACAACTCAGCAATAAATAGACAAACTGCCTGATTAAAAAAATTGGCAAGGACTTTTGGGGGAGATGGCATCATGGTAGGTAAGCAGGACACAACACTCTCAAAAACACAAAGGCAGAAGGGAGCTGCTTTGGGAATCTGCAGACCAGGAGAATGCTGTGCATCATCCAGAAGGGAGAGAGACAAAGGGACAAAGAGGTCAAATGTATACCTTGAGTTACCCAGTCCTGTGGCTGGAAATCACATATATACACCACCTTCAAGGTGAATAACCTCTGTAAAATCCCTGGCTCAATGCAGCCAACTGAGTGGGAAAGAACATTCTCCACCCTGGGAGGAGGAGAGGTCTGGCAGAGGGCAGAGAGTGGATTCTTTACATTGAAATTGGGCAGCTGAATCCCCTTTGAATCTCATAAATCACCCTAACTGGCATTGAAGCAAGCCCAGAGGGAATGAAGGGGTCACTTGATTTGGCATGCAGTCACATCCAACTGCCTTGGAAGAGAGAGGAATGAGGTCAGTGAGGGGCTGGGTGGAGACAGACGATTAAGAAGATTCAAATTACTCTTTGAAGAGCCAATTCCTTAGCTGGACTCAGGATTTCAAATTGGGTGTATGTGGATGAAATGGTAAAGTGGGATGGCTTTTAAGAGCTTGGTTCTATGCATCCTTCCTTATTGTCTACTTGCCTTGAGACTTATTTTAAAATACCCAATATTGGAGAGAGCATAATTCAAATGTACCTGCCCATTTTACTGCTCTTCTCCAATCCCCAAAAATTTTGAGTGGGGTGTGTGGGATGTTTTTTTAAATCTTAACTTTTATGGTCTAGGCAAAACTAATTCTAACAAAGTGCAACTCAGGAGACATGTCTTTACAACAATCTTAATATATGTGACCCTTCTTATTGAATTGATTTCATTTTTCTTCCAGAAAATACATATACACTTCTTTTATATTACTTGCATTTTCTTGAAAATTAAGGACTTCAATTTCATTGTTTTATGTATATTTGTGGGTATTATTTTTTAGTCATATTTTGGTTGTTATCCTCTTATTTACTACATTTTCCACTGCAAGGTTTATAATACTAAATTTTAGAAATTTCTCTTATCTAAAATAGAGATAATAGTCTAAGTATCATAAAGTTATCATGAATATTAAATGAAAATTTTATGTTAAATATTAATGTAATATATGGAATACTGCAATGGAATAAATAATTATCTGACATTGTTACTATTGCTTTTACCTTTTCCTTTGGCTCTGTAAAAAACTTTGATCCTTCATTACCTGAATAAATCATATAATTGGAGTATCCAGAATCTACATTGCTCTTGTCATTAAGGCTTCATGGACACATAATATCTCTTTAGTGTGGATAACTATCTGCCTCTTTAACCTTCTGAGAGATAAGAGTATAATGAGTATAAAGACTCATTATGAAACTGTTGGCAAAACGGCAGTCTGTGTTAGATTCAGCCTCATAAAAAGCTTTAAAATATCAGGTTTGGAAAGCGGATGTGGCTCAAATGATTGGCTCTCACCTACCATATGGGCGGTCCAGGGCTCAATTCCTGGGACCTCCTGGTGAAAAGCAAGCTGGCCCGTGCGGCGAGCTGGCCCACGTGGAGTGCTGGACCGTGCAGAGAGCTGGTACAGCAAGATGATGTAACAGAAAGAAATGCATAAGAGAGACAATGAGAGACAGAGCAGATCAGGGAGTTGAGATGGAGCAAAAGATTTAGCAGCCTCTCTCACTCCGGAAAGTCCCGGTATTGGTTCCCAGTGCTGACTAAAGAGAAGAACACACAAGGAGCATACAGCGAACACGAAAAATTAGAAGGGGGGAGAAATAAATAAATAAATCTTTAAAAAAACAATAATAAAATATCAGGTTTGTCCTCTGTCCCAATGTCACTTCACAGGTAAGGCCCCCATGTTTCTGAGAGTAATGAACCTACACTGAGTACTCTTCAAAGAAAGAACATATCTGTTCTTTCTTGCATTTCCTTAATCAATTTTATCATATATATCAATAATAATCACCCCATTACTTACAAACTATAACAAAAACTGTATACACAAACTTACTATAAGGTACAATATGCATTCCCAACTTCCTTGTGAATAGAATCTCACTTTCCCTAGGGGAACCTACACTTCACCTACTCTCAGTAAGCCTCTGTCTCTGCACAGACTCTGGGTGTTGGCTAGTATCCACTGTTGTCACCAAGAATCACAGTGATTGGTTTCTGGCTCACTCTCAATTGAAGTAGTGAGCTAACTGTGGATTTTGCTTAAAGTACTGGTAAAGAAGAGCTTCTTTCTGCCAAGGCTAATTCTCTGCGTGGATTTAAGCAAAATTGGTTTTGGTTTGCTTTGCCAAGAAAAGGAGACAGTCTGCTTGAGGATTAAGTCATCAAAGAAGAACCAATACTGAGAACTGTAGAAAGATATGTACTTGATGACAATTTTTTGTACAATTGGATTCTCTGTTAACTGATCTATGTCCAGATATTAAAGTTATATCAGCAATAAATTCCTATTTTTTTTTGTTCAAATCATTTAAAAAAAAGTTTGGCATCTGAATTTTCTCTTTAGAATTCTAACTTTTCTGTATCTATTACATTTAGCTAGATGCCAAAGTAAATGCTTCTACCTGTTTTATAAAATAGTTGAATCCTTCTTTGCTTCTGTTAATTTTTAGGATTGCCTTCATGGTTTTCATAGATGTGAGGTCTCAATTTTTATTACATGTTTTATGCATTATCACTTCTTAAAACTTATAAATCTCTTGTTTTTTTTAAGAATAAAATGTCTTTGCTTTTCTGAAAAAAAAAAAAAAGTTTGGCACCAAAGATGACTGCTACACTTAATTATCTTCTTTATCAGAGAATAAAGTTCACTCCCCATGAACAGAAATGCAAGTCCCTTTTAGTCTAAAACAAATATATCTTTGCAGTCATATATGTATACATTAGACAACGTATTATCTCTAAGTTTCTTCTTCACATATCCAAGCATGACCGGAGTTTGCTATCTCCATGTAATTACTTTTTTCTCTCTCTTCTCTTTTTCACGATTCTGTATGTGGCAAAATCATTAATACCCAATTTATATCATCCAACATTTCTATTTTGTACTTAGGGCAGTGTTGGTCCCAATATGTAGGATATAAACATATTGGTTTAATGAAGACTTTCTGACTTGAGCTGGTCTTGGATTAGCAGAAATCAATTTGAAAAGATAAAAACATATCATAGAATACATCAGAGTAATTAGCTTCCTTAGTTTGCTTTAGACATGTTGAATGCCAGGATCTTTTTATCTCTTGATGGTTAGCTAGATAAGATTTTGTTATCTCCCAGTTTATTTCACCATCCCTTCATATAGAATATTTCAATGCTTGTATAATCAATTATTTGAGCTGGTCAAATCAAATTAGATACCAAATATTATAATCTAATTTTCTCTGAAAACCAAGATATACTTCTTTGGGGAATTCTCAAGATGTAGAAAAATGCATTACATCATTTTTTTGGTCTTTAATCAACTCCTAAGTAGAACTGTTTAATTGCTTACCCATCTTTTCCCTTGGAATTTGGATATCAGAGTTTAGGGCCCTAAAATCTGGTGCAGCATCATGAAGATGATCTTAACAGTCTCAAAGCAAAGGATAAATAGGTCTCATTTTCCTAAGGAACCACAGCCTTCCTATGGAAGGCGAAAATTTCTTCTATGAACAGAGAAGGTTTGCCCCAAATGGATTCTGATAATGTTGCAAGAAACTTTTTTTTTACATTTGTCTCTGTGTTTCAAACTTGAGTTGACCACTAGAAAATGAACTGAGGCTTTGGACAGTGTAGTAAGAAGGTGGATGAAATAGAGGCATTAATCTGGTAAGTAATCTCACAGAATAATAGAATATTAGAGCTGGATTTGGGTTCTAAAGGCTCATCTCTTTACATTCACTTAGATTACACAGAGAAAAATGATGTTCTGGAAGGATACAAGCCTGGAATAAGACAGGTCATAAATCCTCAGGGTAATTGCAATAAAAACAACAAAAACAATCAAACACATTTAACATATGTTTTCATTGGGAAACTGTCAACATTAATGGGCTCTGGCTAAGAATCTAAATCTAAACATAATTCTCATTAGCTCTTATTAAAAGTTAAACTGGCATAAATAACAATTGCATCTGACACATTTTTTGTATCATATTATATATTCTACGCTCTGGTAATACACTGATACCAACAATTGACATACAAATAACAGAACTGGGGTAGGGGTGGGGGCCTGGCCTTATGGAAATAGCCAAAAATGAGAACTTGCTGCAGGAATATATCATCTTGTTGAACGCCTTTAGAAAAGTCTTTTGGAAGTTGACAATTGCATAGAACAATAATTGGCACCTCTTTTTTTCCCTTCTTAATCTTTGTTTCATTTCATTGTTCTGTTTGGTTTCTCATATTTCATTTCTGCATCCTCCAAATTTCTTTCAGTCTCAATGTTTATAACTTCCTTGATAGATCATTACAAGTAATACTCTATATAAATTGTCTAATTGGTTTCTTCCTAACATTCAATTCTGTGATAAGAAATAAGGGGGTTTGGTGGAAAACTACCTTCAGCAAAGAGATGGGAGTTCCCCATGGCCCAGACGCCAAACTTATTTGAATATTGATCCTAAAGATAAGCCTCTCTTTTTACTGCCTACTTTTTCAAGGGTTGTTCTTCACAGTTACCAAAATATTGGCTGGCACAAGAGAGAAACACTTCCTTCCACCCTTTACTTTCTGGACACTGGATATAATTTTATTTCTCTCTCACCTTCACAGCAGTGGCCATTGTGCTTCTCCTTGACCAGGTTAAAGTCTTTAAATCCTGTGTTTATAGACAGGAGCACATGGGCTTCCAAGTTGATATTTGCTAAGGAGAAAATCATGTATTTCAGGAAAGCAGAAATCCAAAGTGCTGACTTTGAGCTCAATAATGCTATCTGTCTCCAATTAAACCTTTTTACAGAAAACAGAGCATAATCTTGTTGTTACAAAAATAAATAAATGATAATGTCTAGTGAAGCTCTAACTTGACTGAACCATTGAATAATAATAGCTAATATTTATTGAATGCTTGCTATGTTTCAGGTATCCTTCAAAATAATCTATATGTATTATTAGCTCATTTAATCCTCATCACAACCCAGTGCTATAATAATATACACTTTATATATCAGAAAATTAAGCAATAGGGTTATTAATAATAAGTTCAGGCATTCTGCCTCCAGTATCTATGCTTTTAATCACCACATCATAAGTGTCTGTTACTGTGGTGAAAGAAATAAACTTGCCTGTTCTTTCCCACATAGCCTAAATGAAAACTTAACTTAGTTTATAACAATATCTCTGTAACAAAAGTAGCACATTAAGCTGCCAAGAAATAATGACATGTACGTATTCTTCTTTTTACATTCTGTTCTTTCTGTCTCAGATCCATATTCTGGAAAGATAAGGTTTAGTGGAGATATTTATTACCGCAATGCTATAGAATTTCTAGTTTCTCACCCTCGCAATCTTATAGCAGAGCTATGCAATCAAATGCAATCACCAATCCACATTTGACTAGAACTCGCCTAATTTACCTAACCAGAAAAGAAACAAAGGTAGAAAAATAAACTTGAGATAATATTCCAGAATTCGTAATCATTATTGGATCATATTTCATTCTCTGTTCCAGATAATAACTCCTGAAATATACTGTTTATTTGCTCTAAATTTACAGAGAAATTTTTGAATGTTACTGATTCTGGTATTATTATAGATGATTGGTTTTAAAAATGCTGACTGAGGAAATATATGTGGTATATAGACTGCATTAAACATATGAAAAATACAATACATAAAGTAGAAGAACTTGAAAAAGTATAAGCACTATGATAGAAATATTACATGAATTAGCAATTTTAATAAGGACATTTAGTTTTACTAAGAACCTGTGACAAATTGGGATGATTAAGAGTTGCTAATGTGAGATAAGGTTTAGGATGGTATAGATAGACAAAAAAGAGGAAATAAATATAAATATACATCAAATCTGTAGGTGTTTAAATTCTGAGCTTGAAGGAGACAGAGAATCACTGAAGGAGTTATGTAAGTAGGTAACATAATAAAAAATCTATTTTATACAGGGCTTACTTAGTGGTACAGGACAGATTTTGCTGGATGTTTGGAGATAGGGTGGAGAGAGTCTAGAGGGAATGAGGCCAATGAAGAGGTTCAAATGAGGATAAAGGACTAGTGTTAAATGATGGAGTCATAATAAAGAGGAAAGTTTGCATGTTTGCCATATTTACAAGAATGATTCAATGGTTTCTTGCCTAGGTTTTAGTTAGGAAAGGCTTCTTGCTGTACCAGTAGTGTGGGTGGTAGAGACATATTTCAAGACAGGGATTACAGAAGAGAATAAATTTTAGGAAGTAAAGTCTTTCTACATGTGTAAATCTTATTTTAGATATGCTTAAATTACATGAAATTTACATGCATCCAAATGGATATTGCCATTTAAATATGCCCTAATATAAGGAATACAGTTTGGCTGGAACTGAATTTTGGAATGGAAATTATGAAATTTATCATTGTTCATATGGTAATTGAAGAAAAGACAAAATAAACTAGAAATATTGTACATGGTGAGGAGAGAAGCAGGTCAATAATGAAGACCTGGGAAAGTGCAAAAGTCTGTGAAAGAGACTAAGTGTATATTGAATTATAGGGGGAACTCAAGAGAGATGTTTAGAAGCCGTGAGAGGTATGAATTTGAGACAAAAGATTAAAAACTATTATATAGGATGGAGAAATCAAGTGCATTACTTATGAAATAATACTCTAAATTTGGCAGCTATGACATAGTTTGAGATGTTGAATAAAAGGGGCTATAATTAGGTTGGTATTGAAGGTGTGGCATGAGAATAATAAAAGTGGGGAGAAGATGTTTTGTCAGAAGAAATTGTATGTGCAAAGGCTCTGAGGGACAGGGCTCATATAACATCACTACACAAAGGCACTGCTCTGGGAGAGTTAATGGGAGTTCAAATCCTGTTTTGCTACGCTAGCTGAGCTGATCTCTGTCAAAGAGCTGATTTAACTGAGTAAAGGAACAAATTTTCCTTTGCACAAAACCAACAGTTTGGTGGGGTTGCATCATTCCAGGGGTGGCAACTTTCCATTAGATCCAGCAATGTTAATGGAAGCAAGATCTTAATATGTTAGGAGGAGTTCTTGTGACTAGAAGATGGCAGATGTGAGGAAAATGGCTTGGATCAGATACGACTGGACTTGGGGAAGATGATAAAGAGGATAGGGCAACAGTCTAGGGCTGAGGTAAAGGAGACTGACTGGTATGATGGTAAGGATTGAGAAGAGTGGGTAGAGATGGGATAGCTTGGTTGTGGAATTGTTGATGCAATGGATGTGTTGGATAAGAATGTTGAAAAAACTATGGAAGAAGCCCAGGTTTAGAGTTCAGAAATTTGATTGATGGCAGTGACATTTAACATGGAAACAAATAGATTTAAGGAAATCTATTTGTTAAATTTAGCAGTTTAGTTAAAAATTGCAGGATTCCACTACTAAAATATTTGAAAACCTATGCATTATACCACACTAACTATAAACATGTCTAGGTGCTATCTGGATGCCCAGGTGAATTTAGGATTACTGCTCTATTTTTTTTAAACCATTTTGTTTGCTTGTTTTTGGTCAGTGTATAGGTTATTACTAATATTATCATCATTACTCTGACATAGCTCCAAAATCCAGGAGCACTGCAGACATATGGAGAAGGAGAATGGCACTATGAAAACTGAGTTCTTTCTCCTGGGATTTAGTGACCATCCAGAACTTCAGAGCCTTCTTTTTGCTTTGTTTTTCTCCATCTATTCTGTGACTTTGATGGGGAACCTTGGGATGACTTTTAAAATCATAGCCAGTTCTTACTTGCACACCTCTATGTACTTTTTCCTCTGCACGTTGTCCTTCATTGGTGCATATTATTCTTCTGTCATTACTCCCAAATTACTTGTGGACTTGGTTTCTGATAAGAAGACCATTTCTTACAATGGATGTGCTGCACAATTATGTTTTTTCTGTTTTTGGTTGATACAGAATCTTTCCTTTTGGCTGCCATGGCTTATGACCAGTACATAACAATATGTAACCCACTACTTTATACCGTTATTATGTCCAAGAGAGTCTGTTGCCAGCTTGCAGTTGGGGCATTTTTGGGGGGCAACAGGCAGTGTCTGTCCTGCACTGACACTTATATGCATGACACGGTTCTGGTGGTCTTTGATAGTTTGGTTGAAACTATCTGTCTTATATCAGTTCTTCTCTCTTATGTCTACATCATCGCAGCTATCTTCAAGACAAGCTCTGCCGATGGAAGAAGGAAAGGGTTTTCCACTTGTGTTTCTCATCTGATCGTTGTCACTATTTACCATGGTACTTTAATCTTCATTTGCGCTTCAGCACAGGTCACTCACTGGATATTGACAAAGTGACCTCTGTGTTTTGTACATTGATTATATCTATGTTGAATCCTCTGATTTATAGTCTAACGAACAAAGATGTCAAAAAATGCCTTTAGGAAAGTGATCAGCCTGAAACTGTTTTCTTAGGAAAGGATAAAACTGGACCTGACAACCTTTTAACAATGCCAATTCCTTGTGTGGTTAGAATTGATGGAAAGTTCAGTTTAATGTGAATATTTCACAAATCTGCAGGTAATGAGACCTCAGGCACAGAATGGGGCCAGGGACTAATACCCAAGTCAGGGTACTCTCACATCACTTATGTCTTTTTATCATTTTAAAGTTGAAATTCTAAATATTTATTTCAGATGCAGATTTAAACTTCATTTTATCTCCTATATTTCATATTCTTATTCATTGTATCTTCTTAAACCTTCCATCACAATTAATCACAATATTGCCTAAGCCATTGACATACTATAATCCCTTTTGTGAAAGAAAATAAATTAATTCACTGAGTCTCTTCCAATTAATATTTGTTTCTATGTACATATGTGTGAATTGTAGCTTAGTTTTCAAATTCTATTCATACTAAGAACTACTCAAACAGTAACCCTGAATGATTTTTTTTCTGAAGCCTCCTTTAATTTTCAAACGATAATTTGTTTTCTGATCATCACTAGACTTTTATGTACACTTTCCTTAAAGACCCTCAGTATTTTCTACCTTGCCTTGTAGCTCTTTGGGACTGTCATATATTCCTCTAATACACTTGTTCATTAACTCCCTATTCATTATTTGATTCCTTTCTTCTTTATCACAAGATCCCACCCAATAGATATGAGTGAATCTTCATGAAGTAAAAAAAAAGTAAATTTACTATTGATTGTTTTTAACTTAGGATTTGCATCCCTCAAATAAGAAGAAACTATTTCTATCTCTTGTAGTATTTTTGGTACATTCTAACGTGTGGCACTGAATACATAATTGACTTAAAATAGGTTGCCTAACATGGTAACTTTTTTTAGACACCAATTTACAAATATTGACTAAATTAAAAATTGGTTCAAAGAATATTTTGTCAAAAATATATTCATTCTGAAGTCTCTTCATTGGTAAGCAAATAGCTCATTGTTCTGCACAATGGTGTGCTCTCGGAGCCAGAGATGGAAACTGGAACCTATGAATGGTGGGATATAATCTGGTATATTGTGGGGTCTATTGCTAGTCTGTTCAAATGCACACAGAGAAGGTGTGGCTGGAAATTCTAAAGAAAGTGCTAAACCAAAAGTTGAGGAAAAGAGAATGAACTAGAGAAGAAAGCCTTCTGACAATGAAATTTTACGTTGAATTCTAATTCCATACCACAGTTCCATTCACTGCAGTGGGATCTATTTTCCCAAGATCCTTGAAAGAGCAGAGCTCTGGCCAGTTTTTGCTTTCCACAATGAAGTTTGGAAAGCATTACTGTCTGAGGCTGATAAAACCAATTCTTTGTTCCTAAGTACTGAGCAAGAAATAGTCTCTGAAGTGCATGAGTCAGTTAAAATAGATAGCTACTGGTTCATTTGAAGCTAAGTGTGTCATTTTGTTCATCAATCTGGGGATGGAGTCACAAGGGATATCATAAAATCAGGTTCTCTTGGATTAATTATCTAACTCACTTCTTGGGAATGGAATAGGAAGAAAAATTCTGAAAATAGCTGAGCAGAGAACTATAAACCTGGCCCAAGGCTAGGATCTACAATAGGAGTCTGCATAAGTGAGCAGTTCTAAAAAGGGTAGGAGATGTAGCTGGGAGTCTCCTTTTCATGAAATGATGTCATGGAAAATATACTTTTTCTTCCAGCACTGGGGTTACAGTCCCTGGGTAAGGAGGTCATTGTTAAGGGCTTTATATAATCTTAGAAACTCTCTCTGGAAATATGTGTTTCTGTAATCATAATTAGCAACTTTTGAGCCTCTAAATAATGTCTGACACCATAATTAAATAGAGTTTTAAAAAATCTCTCTTAAACAGATGAGGGAATTGAGGTCTAATAAGGTAAATTTTCTTGACTAAGATCACATAGCTAACAGGTAGCATACAGATTTTAACTCAGATCAGTCTCACTTTGAAGTCCAAGTTCTTATCATAAACTCTCTCCCATCTTTATCAATTTTTACAACAAAAACAAACAAAAAATTCCTGACTTCCAGCCCATGTAAAGGCTATTAAATGAATATTTTTAAAAGGTTTAAAAAATGTGAAGAATATCTTTTTGCTATACATATGTGTGAAAGATAGGCAAGGTGTCAATTTCAGATAACATGAGTAAATTTAGTATTTATAATCACAAATAAATTTTATAATTACTTGTAATTGAGTAACTTCAGTTCATAAGGGATTTAAACAGTGATTGTGATGTCCTTTAAAAATATAAATTATTCTGTTTAAACTTAAGACAAGGGAAGCGGCTGTGGCTCAATTGGTTGGGCTCCTGTTTACTATATGGGAGGCCCCGAGTTCGTGATGCAACACAGGGAGACAAGCAGACACAGAAAAAGCACAGCAAATGGAACAGTGAACACAAGTAGAAAGGGGGAGGGAGGATAAATAAAAATAAATCTTAAAAAAAAAACTTAAGACAAATTTCTTTATTTAATTTGTCTATTAAAACTTAAGACAAAGATTAAAGAAGAAAACAAATCTTTAAAAGATAACCAATATTTTTGTTTTAAAACTCTGTTCAATCAGTAATACAAGACAAGTAAACTGTCTATTATAACATGTTTTTAATTGAATTATTTTATCATTATGATGTTTTATGTACATAAAACTCAGCTCATTTTATACACTCAAGAATATATAAAATTAGGGAAGAGAACTTGAATGAAAAACCTCATGTAACTCCTTAGTCTGTTATCCAAGAATGAGTGAAGAATGCCTCCATGTTCCTTTCATAACAACAACCAAAATCAAAAAGAATGCCCTTGGGTACCTGAAAATGTGTTATGTTTTTCATTATGGATTAATTGGAAATTGATTATAGTAAGAAAAACATATGCAATTAACTTGTCATTTATACATTACAGTATTATCCTGAAGTGTTTTATAATTGCATAATTAAGTAAAAAAAAATCTGGTCCTTGATGTAAATTATTAACCAAATGCAAGTATGACCTTATTTTGAATAAAGTCAATTTTAATGAATTTATAAATATATCCACTGTACAGGCACACATATCTATACACATACACATATACACACAAACAAAATGCACACTCATAGTTAAGGTCCATATATGAGCATGACCAAACTACTATTACAAAACAGGTGTCTGGATTTTTATTCCTAGTGCAATACATATTTATTGTAGTTTTTCAGAAATACAGATGTGCAAAAGAAATATTAATTATACCTAATATCCAACCCCTAAGTGATGACCACTACTAAAATTTTGCTTAGAATAGAGTTCTAGTTTATTTCAAAAGAGCCACAAAAATACACAATTTAAGTCATTATATATTGAATAGTAATATAAATAGTACTTTTGTTCTTTTATTTTACACTGAACATATTTTCATATTAACTTATTCTTTGAAACTTAAACTGTGTCAGTTTGGCACTTTAGTTGTTTTTATTTTAACTAATATAATGTTGCAAACACATCAAGTGAGATGGATTCCCTTTTTGCAATAGCATTTGGAGAAGGTCCAAGTCCTTCACTCCCAAATTCCTTTCTTTTGGTTGTTTACAGTTGTCAATATCACCACATCATCATATCTGATCTCCAGGGTGAGAGCAAAAAAGGAAATCCATTGGCTGATGCTCAGAGTGTGAGGCACAGTATTAATTAACTGATCTTGGGGATGCCAGCTGATATTATTGTGGGAAGTTGATGGAGAAAAGAAGGCCCTAAAAGATCTTTACATCAAATGACCTCTTCCCCCAATTTCTTATTTCTGCCTAAGCCAAAAGACAAGTGGTACAGAGAGATTTCATCTAAGGCGAGCATATTAGAATACAATTAAAGGAAGGACATTCTTTTTTGGTAAATATACAAAGATACCTTTTAAAAAAAATAGCAATAAAAACTTGTTTTATTTTTTCCAAATACAGATAATAGAAGTTTGCATGATTTTCAAATATTGCTTCAAAGCAACATTTCTATATACAACACCTTCTGTTCTAGTAGCACGTAAACATTGGTATGTATCCACAGTGCAATGTTGGCTCATCAAGGGTCCACCATGCATATACTCATTACTTAAACAAAATGATTAGTCAAACCAGAACCATTTTTGTCAAGGTAATTTTTTTAGGTAGATAGTTTTTCTCGAAAGATAAACCTTCGGTAGTGCACAAGTAATGGTAACAATAATGTTTGCAAATAATTTCCAGTGCTCCAACTCGGGGTTAATTCATCTTGACCCAGGAACTGGGGATGGAGACCCTCAACATGGCTCTAAATTAGGGAAGCATACTGAAGTCCTCAGTACTTTGAGAGTCCTCCCCACTCCCCTGCTACCAGACCTCCCTGCTTCCCTAAAGACAAAAGTAACAATGGTTGAAATGGGATTATTTCCTTTATAAAATTTAAACAGTAAATCCATATAATGACCACTTGACAAAATTAGCATAATTTTGTTTCTGCTTCAATCCTTGAAGAAAAAACAAAACAAAACAAAACAAAAACGGACTACCTTAAAAGTTACAGCTTCTCCAGATGTGATAATCAAATATTTTCAAAAAAGAAAAATCAGTAATCTAGTGATACATCATAACTCACAGTTGTAGGTACAGAAAGTCATCCTGCTTCCTCCCTTTTTGAACAAGTGTCACAATTCTTCTGGTGTGGCTGATTATTCAATATGCAGAACCATGCACACCCCTTGAACCTCTTTTCCCATACCACAAACACTGTTAGCAGTGGGAACAGCATCTGGCAGAGGAATCATGTTAGCTCTACTCCAGATGTTACAACTACATATATTCCTTCTGATATATAAGCTACAGTAGGTCAATTTTTACCTGTTCTATAATTCATTTATACCAAATTGTGACCGATTCACTAGATAGAGCATTCCTTGAAACATCTTAGTACAGAACCCTTAAGGACAAAAATCACCTGTGCAAAGGCTACTTAATGCATTGAATTTGCAGGAAGTCACTCATTCATTTATTTATAAATGGTTTTGAATGATATCTTGGAGCTGAGCATTGTGAAAAGCAAAGTAGAAATAATGGTGAACTAAACAGAGAAGGGCCTTACCTTTATGGAACTTTGAGTCTAGTGCAGGAGATTCCTTCACATTGTCTCATACCTGTCTATTTACATCGAACTCTTAAGACAGAATATTTAGAGGGACCATACCAGTACATAGGTTGGACACAAATGCAACTAAGTTTTACCCACTAAAACTCCCTTCTGGCTAAACAACATTTTTTTTTTTAAATCAGAACTTTAATGAGGGTATGTTAAATTGGTATTTTTGTAGGATTTAACTCATGAATGCTCAGTGGGACATACTCATGTACAAAGAAAGGAGGTGTAAAAGGACCTTGGTAACAAAATAGCAAGGTGAGCCCACTCCTATTCTTCTCAGTTTAGAGGGAAGACTAAGGCCACTAATAACTGCTCCCTGCACTCAGCTTAAGCACAATGATAACTGAAGGAAACACTTTGAAGGAAATATTGGTAAGGCTGCAGGAACCTATATTAAAACTCTTGAACGTTAGCTCTCATAATCTTTAAATAAATCGTTTGTGTGGAAAAGATGGTTTTACAGAGAGCACAATTTAGTGCTGATTGTATTTTTCAGGGCACCTTTCACATCCTATTCCTCAGGCTGTAGATCAGAGGGCTTAACATACAGATGACAACTGTGTAGAAAACAGAGGCCATTTTGTCCTTGTCCATTGAGTAACTCGAGCTTGGCCAGAAATACATGAACAAGACTGTACTGTGGAATATAGCCACAGCAGTTAAGTGGGAGGCACATGTGGAGAATACTTTCTGTCTACCCTCAGCTGAATTCATTTTAAGGATTGTAGTCATAAGCTAGCTGTAGGAGAAGAGGAAAGTGACCATGCTGCACCCCACAATGCAGCCAATGAAAGTGAACATTACTATCTCATAGATTGTTGTATCTGAGCAGGAAAGGGCTAGTAAAGGCAGGATGTCACAGAAAAAGTGGTTGATGATATTGGAATTACAGAGCAACAATCAAAAGGTGCAGCAAGTATGGATTGTTGAATCCACAAAGCCTTCAATGTAGGCACCAGCCACTAGCTGGGTACAGACTCTCCTGGACAGGGCAATTATATAACGAAGTGGGTTACAAATAGCTACGTATTGGTCATAGGCCATGACAGCTAACATGAGACAGTCCACATCTGCAAAGGTCCCCCAAAAATACATCTGGATGTCACATACATTATATTGAATCTTTTTTTGCTCAAATAAGAAATCAGCCAGCATTTTAGGAGAGACAGTGGAGGAGTAGCAGACATCACAGAAAGACAGATTGCTCAGGAAATATTACATGGGTGTGTGAAGTCTAGGGTCCATCTTAATCAGTAGAATCACCCTTAGATTGGCAATCACAGTTGTGCCATAAACCAGTAGAAAGAGCCCAAAGAGTACCTGCTGCACATCCTGTCTGCCACAGAATCCTAAGAATATGAATTCAGTAAAGAAAAAGTGCAGTTCTCAGCAACCATCATTCAGATCTATGAAATCCCTGGTACTGAAAAAAGGAAATGGAAGCAGAGAGTTAACATTATTTTACAGTCCTAAGAGTTTAACCACGTGTCCATTCTCATTTTCAGTAATTAAAAAAAAAAAGGAAGGAGTACTTGGACTGCTTAAAATAAACTGATTCAACTGCAAATATATACAAAGTAATTCAAATCTATGAAATCATAATTATAATGATCATATATCTTCTATTTCTATAGCGCTGTACAGAGTTTGCAGCATCTTCATTCAAGTTATATCATATTATTTCCACACCCACTTATGTAGTAGTCATGATATTCTTTAATAAATCTGTCATGTAGATCACGAAATTGGCATCACAAGAGTTCAAATCATGGTTGTTAAAACAGTTGGTCCAGATAATCCATATCTTTTGACAAGAAATATTTTTTTCAATTTTGTTGTTTGACCCTGTGATAAAGACATTTAGTTAAGTTAGGGATGTAGGTATATTGCAATATTTTTCCTGCCAGATCATTCAAAATTATGAAGCAAGCAGACCTATGGCAGGTTCTTGGATATAACATTTCCTCTTTCCCCCTTAACCTGCCAGGTCCTATCTAGCCTCAGTAAACAAACTTGTGTCCCATTGTCAAAGGGATGGCAAAGTCTGTGATTCAGGTTCCATGGAAAGGAACAGTCATGTTTGCCAGAGAAGAGGGTGGTCTCCTTCAGCAATAGTCTGAGGTGACAGACAAGAATGTGCCAGGGTAACCATACCTCTCTGAGAAAGTTGCTATTGCTCACAGAAAATTTGAAGAACAGAGATGCATGTAGTATGGTTCAGAAGAGAAAGAAGGGGAGTGTGTTTTACTGTGTGTTCCCTCTGCCGTAGTCTACTAGAGCTTTTGTGATTTCTATTCACAAGCAGACACAGGATAAAACTCCTTAGAGTCCAATTCAATACCTTCAGACAGTAATGTCTGAACTGTGCTTCCTACCCCAATTTTGACAGTTGTTTTGTTCCTTTGGTTGTATTTTTTTATCCCAATTTGTCTTTTTTATTTTGAAGTGGTAACTCAATTTAATAGTGATTAAATTTTCTGACAAGGATGAAAGGTAACTAAAATTACATTTTTAAAAATATTTAATTTTTAAAAGATACTTAGATTACATGAATGTTACACAAAAAATATAGGGATTCCCATATGCCCATATTTGTCTTTGATACCTCTGAAATCTGACAGCTCTTGGTTAAAAAAAAGTTGGTGGACCTTTGGAGGCCAATGAATTTTAGGTGCTGCTGTTATGTTTTACTCAAACCGATTAAATGATACATCATAGCATACCTGTACTCTTTCTTTCTGCAGGAACATAAGAACACTGGAGTTTGAAGGTTAGATAAATATCATGGCATCTCCACAATGATCTAGAGATAAAGTACAAATTTCCTTTTTCCTAAAGGTTCTATCCCTATAGACACACCTTTAAAGATAACATTTCCTTTATTGAAAAAGAATGTTAAAAATATATAAAAGTACCCATAAGAGATTAAGAATAATAATAAATATCCTGAGTATGTTCCCAATTACTGCTTGCATTGTGTTGTATATTGATATATGTAACTAAAATGAAAGTTTTTATATAAAGTTCTATACACTCTTTTGGTTTTATAACATGATTTTAGTAGAAAGAGGAAAAAAGAATAAAGAAACTTAAAATATAAATCAGAAAAACACCAAATATTGTTAGTACCTGCTCCACAACTAGTGAATTATTTCTTGTACACAGCTCTATCTGCACGAGTGTACAGCATTGTCTCCTGAATTATCCAGACTGTATAACTATCACTGTGTTTGGTCCCTGGGTGTTCAACATTTGGTCTCTCTGGAATAAGTGGAAGGTATAATTATATAGTTTATTCAACTGATATTCTCTATAGGTAGAATGATAGAGATGGAAATACAGACTTTTTTCCCATTTTATTTTAATTCCATAATATACGTTAAAAACTCATGCACACACATGAGCACACAAATGCACATATACACTCCTATTAAATACATTCACAAAATAAAGATTTTTAGATAGCCAGCATTAAACATAATCACCCATCCTAGCAATAACCAGCCTTTGTTGTACAAACTCTCACATTTTAAATATTTGAAACAAAAATGTGAGAATAAACATACTTAATATGTTAATATGTAAAAACATCATGAACAGATGTATTGTATTCTTTTCTCTATACATTAATTTATTTAATATATCCTTTGCCAATAACCATTTGGTTTATATACAATTACATATCACAAACAACTCTGAAATGAGTACAATTATGCATGTATAATTTAATATAAATAAGTTCTAAAAAATGACCCTTAAGGACAAAGATATGTGACTTTAAAGTCAGGCAATTTTGGCATTCTTACTAAATACCAGGTGTTTTTCATATATTATCTATCACCACATATTATCTTGTATTTCATACATTATCTTATGTGTCCTGATTTGTCTCTAACAACTTACCAACCTCATTTTACAGATGAAGGAACAGGCATTCAGAAGTAATAGTTAAACCTATAAATCTTAGAGCTTTTAAGTTTTTCTAACTCCAAAGCAATTTCTCAAAATAGATTCATGAATACTATGTAACGAAGTACACTTTTTTAAAAGTTTAATTCTGTTAACTACACTCATAGAATGTTATAGAATGTTTATGTTAAAATACGTTTGAAAATTCCTAAAATTGGTGACCTATAGAATAGGATTCTCCGAGAATTGAGAAGCCATCCAAATTTCACTTTTAAAGCAAGGCAGGATTCCAAAAGGGCTTCAGGACAAAGGGGAGCAAATAGCAAGGGTTGCCAAATTGGGAGGTGGTCTGTTTTAGTTATATCAGCTGGACACATGAACATTATTAATTTTGGTGTAAAGAAAAAGTGACATGGAAGGCTGCTGTATTGTATATTTCCAGGGTGCAAATACAAAATAAGAAAATTAGTGCCCCTGAAGTTTTACAACCGGCAACTGTGTGAGAAGCTCTCTGTATTGGCCATATTCAGAGCGATAATTGATAACTCGCAAACAATTGTTGTACAAATACTCGTGCAGGTTGCTGTATGCTCATTAAGCATCTACAGTCAATTTTTATTTAAAGATAATGTGCAATCATAATACACATCAGCTGTAACATCCTGACTCTTAATTTAATTGCCACTAAACCCGTCAAAGCAAAATTTGTATTTACAAAAACAGCAAAGGGGAACAGATGTTGCTCAGTGATTGAGCACCAGCTTCCCCCATAAATGAGGTCCCTGGTTCAATCCCTGGCACAGGTACCTCAAAAAATTATAATAATAAAGCAGTGAAAAGTAACATGTGTCTGGTATGTAGCATTTTATGCACACCAATGCTCCAGATAATCTCCTTTCTTCTGAAACCTCACCTGGGAGTAAAAGTTTCACAGGTTTTATTGTTGCTATTGTTGATTTTATTTAGTTTGTTGCTGATTTTTCTCTTGCTTTCTATAAAGCTAGAACACTGAGACTAAAATCAAGGAATTTAGTATGTCATTGCTTTGGGGAAATGTGATTTTTGACACAGTTTTTAATGTCTTTTTATATTTCATTGCCATTCTTAGTGTGATGATCCTAATACTAAAATACCAAGTGTATTCCTGTGGAAATTTTGCTGAGATGAACCTCAAACTACCTAAGTAGTATAATATTTTTTCACCATGTACGTTCAAGAAACCTATTTGTGCTTCTCAAGAGCTTTACTACTGTTATCTACTTTTCTGGTATATGTTTGAAGGAGATGGAGTCATCCTTGATCACCTTCTCAATCTTTTTCAAACAAGTTTTCCCCTCAGGTGCTTCCCTGACTCCGGGGATCCCAAATTCCCTCAGGCTACACTGTATTTAGGCAGGACCCAGACTTTACCTTCCCAAAAGCTATTGCCCATCCACACCATGTATCATGTAATATAATTCCCTTTCCCATTAAAATCTGAGTCTGGAGAAAATTGTATAATCTAAATTATCTCCAAATAATTTAATGAATTTGTGTATTTTAATTGAGAATGACTATCAAAAGAACAGGAATAAAACAGATTTAAAGTATAATTTAAGACATCTGAGACAAACAAGGGAGAAAAAAACATACTTATGTAAATGATTTTCCTGTTGTCACCGATGCCTTTAACATAATGCCATGTTGGCAATTGTATAATTATGAATTCCTTCCTTCAGAAAATCATTGTCTGGCTCCAAGGCTTAGGTCATTGTGAAATAAGTAGAGTACATGAGAAGTAGGTTCATTGTCTCTCTCTGCTGGAAAAAAGAATAAAGTGCCCATATATTGATAATGAAACCTCTGTTCTCTAAGAAAGGCATCACATTGTTAGTAACATAAAGGATACTTACTTAATGAAAACATTCTATGAAAATACCATGCTTTATTAGCTTTACAAACATATTTTGGAAACTTACTGTATAAAAGAAACTGTCAGAGATTTAAAAAAAATATCATAATAATGATCTCCTGCAGTTGCTTACATTCTAATAGTGTATAGACTTTGTCTTTGGAAAATTTTTAAAGATAGGATACACATGGAAAATGACCAAAAAATAAGTATACATCAAGTGAATTATCAGAAATGCAAACATCTCTACACCCAGAACCCAGATCAAAAGACAAACCTTTGCCAGCACTTTTGTGACTGTAGACCCCATCATAAATTGATATCCAGTATGGTAGATTAGTATTAGATATTTTCTAACTATGTAGGAGTTAAATAACAATGTGTGTGCTTTTTTGTCTGGCTGCTTTTGCTCAACATGATGTTTGAGAGATTCCTAAATGTCATTGTGTGGTAATAGTTCATTTATTTGCATTGTGGTATAATATTCCAGTGTACAAATACACCATAAGTTATTTCTCTAATTTATGAGAGGCAAAGTATGAGCCGTAATGGTTTATAGGAACACAGTCAAACCTATTCATTTATGCATGCTGATGGCTATTTTAATAATAAAAACACATATTTGAGTAGTTTTGGCAGATACTTTATGACTTGCAAAACCTAAAATATATTATATAGCTCTTCAAGAAATAGCTTTCCAAACCCCGATTTAATGTTTTGATAGAAAATTTGAGCTGTTTTCAGTTTTATGCTATTGCAAATAATGCTAATATGAACATTTTGAACATTTTTGCAAACATTTTGGGTGGACATGTTCATTCACTTCTCTTGAGTATAAAACTAGGAATGGAATTTTTGGGTCATAAGGTATGTATATGTCCAGTTATAGTAGAATCTTCTTTATATTTTTTAAACAAATCAATTTTATTGATAAGTATTAATTAATTCCTCAGAATGTACAATCAATGGTATTTGGTATAATCACATAATTGTGCATTCATTACTTTAATCATTATTAGACCATTTTCATTATTTCAATAATAATAAACAAAAAACAAACAATCAAGAATATTCCTCACCTTAGTGGGATGCCAATTCCCACTTCTAATAGCAATGTGTGAGACAAATAGTTATACCACCTCCTTACCAATATTTCATATTGTCTATTGTTTTCATTTTAACCATTCTAACTGAACCAGGGTACTTCACAGAAGTTTTAATTTTTATTTACCTGAACACCAGTATGTTGGATAACCACTTCTATGAAGCATCTATTAAAATTGAAATGTGTAATAAGAGGTCAGTTAAAGGACCACACATAAAAGTACTTGCTTTTCTACAACTTGCAAATTATACTATCTAACAAATATCATTGTCACTGTCATTTCAAGTCAAATCAACACAGAGATGCAATGTAGTCTTTTTGTGTGAAGCCACCCATCTTTTTAAAAAATATCTCCAATAGTGGGAAATTTATATAACAGTAAAATCCTTGATACATAGAGAAAGAACATGACAACTGGGAGGGACTTTAGAAATAATCTGGTTTGAGCTACTCCTTTACAAAGGGAGAACTGAGGTCCAATAAGGAAGAATGACTTCTTAAACACCACAGTGATTTAGAGTGGCACTGGGTACCTATTTCATAGTACGCTTCTAAAGGAGGGATTCCAGAGCTGATAAAAGCTGCTGCTTCTGGCTTTAACACAAGGCTTCCCACTTACTAGATCATTATTATTACTGTGCTGTTATTACAATGGTAGTTAAACAGTCTAATAAGTATGTAGCTGCCTATTTTCTCTTTTATACATATACTCAAATCTACCATAAAAAGGCCATTCTTATATTTTGGGATTTCAGTGCCAAGTCTTAAGGAAC
>JAQZBX010038384.1:0-23457 GCA_029593785.1 Cabassous unicinctus | reverse complement strand
CTGGGCAGAGCATGCTGGAGTTTGGCTGGTACTTGCCTCTGGGCTGGGAGGAGGTCCACACTCCCTCCGGCAGGCTGGAGGCTGGATGATACAAGGTTAACAAGGTGTGGTCTCCACAGGGCAGGCCATCACAGGTTTATCTGGTAAAGTCTCAGCAGAATTTAGGGTTTCAATGACCCCACCAATATTATCATCATCCCATGTCTCCATCCTAATCCTCAGGGTTCCACTCCTTTCCAATCAATGTCTTCACTTTAACTGCAGAAACACTGTGGGTTTGAGATTTTAGTTTCTTTTGTAACTCTGCTATCATACAATGAGAGTTTAAGTTTGGTTCTCAGATATCTCAAGCTTGTGGTTCTTTCAGAGCACACATAGAAACTTTCACATCATTCATGAGGCGTTTATGTTTCAAATTTGAAGGGTTTAGCTCATCTCTTTCTTTTGTAACTGTATCCAGAGTATCTAGGAGAAGCCAGCCAATATCATTATACCTTTTGACTCCACAAAACTCTGTTTAGGTGTTGAAAACACTCTCACCCAGATCCTTGCTTCTTATAAGCATGGAAGCAAGGGAATCCAGTGATGATATTTTGCATATCTCCATTGACAACTCACACCATGGACTGTTAGTGGCCTCTTCATTATTGGAAAGGGAGTCATTAGTACCCTTGAGTCCAATTAGAGTAGAGAGCCAATTGGCAAAACTCCCAGAACCACCTCAGACATCCCATGTTTAAGATTCTGTTACTCAAGAATCACCCCACTCTCAGTACCAAGCTGTATTAGTCAGGGTTCTCTAGGGAAACAGAATCAACAGAAGATATCTGTAAACAGTATGAGATTTTTATAAGAGTCTCTCATGTGACTGTGGGGGTGCACAAGTCCAGGTTGTACAGGCAGGCTGCAAACCAGGGGCTCCAATGAAAGTCCAATGAAGGTCCTTGATGAGTTTCCGGGAGACGTTGGCTGTCCAAAGATGAGCTGGGAAATTCTCTCTGAATGCTGAAATCACTTCCCCCTTTAAGGCATTCAACCGATTGGATAAGACATCTCTCTTTGCTGACAGCAATCTTCCTGGTTAATGCAGATGTAATCTGCCATCTATGCAGTAAATTCACCAATGACTTTATCTGGCTGAGTTGACATGTTAGCCTAACCATCACACACTCCAATCAACACAGCCTGCCAAAACTGATAAAAATGTATGGTCCTTCCGTATGTTTTCTACAAGAGACTTGCCTTAGATGCAAGGACACAAAATGGCTGAAAGTGAAAACTTGGATAAAGATTTTCCATGCAAACAGTAACCAAAAAAGAGCTGGGGTAACTACACTAATTATGGACAAAATAGATTTTAAACGAAAAACTGTTATAAGAGATGAAGAAGGACAATATATATTAAGAAAAGTGGCAATTCACCAAGAAGAAATAACAATAATAAATATTTATGCATCTAACCAGAGTGCCCCAAAATACTTGAGGCAAACACTGGGAAAACTGAAGGGAGAAATAGAAGCCTCTACCATAATAGTTGGAGACTTCAATACACCGTTCTCATCAATAGAACATCCAGACAGAATTTCACTAAGGAAACAGAGAACTTGAATAATATGATAAATTAACTAGACCTAACAGATATATACAGAACACTGCACTGTGAAACAGGGTATATACATTCTTTTCAAGTGCTCATGGACCATTCTCCAGGATAGACCACATGTTGGATCACAGAATAATTCTCAATAAATTTAAAAAGATTGAAATTATACAAAGCACTTTATCTGACCATAGTGGAATGCAGCTGGAAATTAATAACAGGTAAAGAACTGGAAAATTCACAAATATATAGAGGATAAACAACACCTTAAACTATCAGTGAGTCAAAGAAGAAATTGTAAGAAAAATCAGTAAATATCTCAAGATGAATGAAAATGAGAGCTCAACATATCAAAACTTATGTGATGCCACAAAGGCAGAACTGAGAAGGAAATGTATAGCCCTAAATGCCTTCTTTTTAAAAAATAAAGAGCTAAAATGGGAGATCTACCTACATACCTGGAGGAACTAGAAAAATAACAGCAAACTAATCTCAAAGAAGCAGAAGGAACAAAATAACAAGGATTAGAGCAGAAATAAATGAAATTGAGAATAAAAATAGAATTGACAAACCCCAAAATTGGTTCTTTGAGAAGATCAATAAAATTGACAAACCCTTAGCTACACTGACAAAGAAAAAGAGAGAAAAGATGCAAATAAATAAAATCAGAAATAATAGTGGGGACATTACTACCAACCCCACAGAAATGAAAAGGATCATAAGAGGATACTAAGAATAACTGGATGCCAACAAATTTAGACAACTTAGAAAAAATGGACAAATTCCTAGAAACACAAAGAACCCACACTGACTCTAGAAGAAATAGAAAACCTCAACAGATCAATTACAAGAAAAGAGATTGAATCAGTCATCAAAAACTTCCCAAAAAACAAAATTCCAGAACTAGATGCCTTCACAGATGAATTCTACCAATCATTCCAAGAAGAATTAATACCAATCCTGCTCAAAATCTTCCAAAATATTGAAGAGGAGGGAACATTAGCTAACTCATTCTATGAGGCCATTACACTAATATCAAAGCCAGATAAAGATACCACAAGAAGAGAATATTATAGACCAATTTCCCTTATAATTATAGATGCAAATAGCCAACAAAATCCTTGCAAATTGAATCAAACAGCACCTTAAATCTTTATTATACACCATGATCTGGTGGGTTTTATTCAGGTATGGAAGGGTGATCCAAAATAAGAAAATCAATTAATGTAATATACCACATTAACAGATTGAAGGGAAAAAAACCACATGATCATCTCAATTGATGCAGTAAAAGCATTTGACAAAACTCAGCACCCATTCTTGATAATAAAAAAAAACACTTTGAAAGATAAGAATAGAAGTTAACTTCCTCAACATAATAAAGGGCATATATGAAAAACCCAGAGCTAACATCATACTCAATGGTAAAAGACTGAAAACTTTCCCTCTATGATCTGAAACAATACAAGGATGCCCACTGTCAGAACTCTTATTCACAATTGTGCAAGAAGTTCTAGCTAGAGCAGTCAGGCAAGGAAAAGAGTAAAAAGCATCCAAATTGGAAAGGAAGAAGTAAAACTTTCACTGTTTGCAGATGACATGATCCTATACATAGAAAGTTCTGAAAAATCTATGACATAGCTTCTAGAGTTAATAAATGATTTCAGCAAAGTGAAGGGACACAAGATCAACATGCAAAAATCAGCAGTGTTTCTATACACTAAAAATGAGCAATCTGAGGAGGAAATAAAGGAAAAAATCCATTTACAAAAGCAACTAAAAGAATCAAATATCCAGGAATAAATTTAACCAAGCACAGAAAGGACCTGTATGCAGAAAACTAAAAGATATTGCTAAAAGAATTCAATGTAACCTAAATAAATGGAAGGACATCACACATTCCTGGATTGGAAGAATAAATACCAAGATTTCAATTCTACCCAAATTGATTTCCAGATTCAACACACAATCCCAATCAAAATCCCAACAGCATAATTTTCAGAAATGGAAAAACCAATTATCAAATTTATTTGGAAGTTTAAAGGGCCCCAAATAGTTAAAAACATCTTGAAAAAGAAGAACAAAGTTGGTGGGCTCACATTTCCTGGCTTTAAAGCATATTACAAAGCTACAGTGGTCAAAACAGAATGGTACTGGAATAAAGATAGATATACATATATTGACTAATGAAATTGAGTTGAGAGCTCTGAACTAGACCCTCACATCTATGGTTAATTGATATTTGACAAGGCTGTCAAGTCCACTCAATTGGAATACTCTCTTCAAAAAATGGTGCTGGGAGAACTGGATGTCCATAGCCAAAAGAATGAGAGACCCCTATCTCATACCTTATACAAAATTTAACTCAAAATATATCAAAGACCTAAATATAAGAGCCAGGACTATATAATTGCTAGGGAAGCGTCATCAATATCTTGTGGTAGTCAATGTTTTTTTAGTCTTTACACACAAAGCACAAGCAATAAAGGAAAAAAAAATAGACAAATGGGACCTCCTCAAAATGAAAAACTCTTGTGCTTTAGAAGACTTTGTCAAGAAGGTGAAAGGTCAGCCTATTCCATGGAAGAAAATATTTGGAAACCACATATCTGATAAGGGTTAATATCCAGAATATATAAAGAAATCCTATAACTCAACAATATAAAGACAAATAATCCAATTAAAAATGGGCAAAAGATTTGAATAGATATTTTTTAAAAGAGGAAGTTCAAATGCTAAAAAGCATATGAAAAGATACTCAGCATCACTATTATGGAAATGCAAATCAAATCAAAACCACAGTGAGATATCATTTCATACCTACTAGAATGGCCACTACTAAAAAAGAGATATCAACAAAGGCATACATTCATAATTGTACATTCATCATTGTGAATAATCTTATAAAATCTTTTTAATAGATGATATTTGTCTTAGTCAGCCAAAGGGGTGCTAATGTGAAATACCAAAAATGGGTTGGTCTTTATAAAGGGTATTTATTTGGGGTAGAAGTCCACAGTTACCAGGCCATAAAGCGTTAAGTTTCTTATCACCAAAGTTCATTGCCACGTGTTGGAGCAAGACAGCTGCCGCCGTTTGCCAGGGTTCAGGCTTCTGGGGTTCCTCTCTTCCCAGGGCTGTGTTTCTCTCCGGGCTTAGCTCCTGTTTCCTCCACAAGGTCAGCTGTAGACGATCAGGCAAACTGCTAGCTTCTCTCCTCCTGGGGCCTTCTTTCCAACATCAAAACTGCTTCTCAAAAACTGCTTCAACTCTGTTCTTGCCATGCCTTTTATATTTGATTCCCCACCCACCAAGGGGTGGGGCTCAACACCCTAATCATAACTTAATCATGCCAAGATTAACAGATCAGTTTACAAGCATGATCCAATTATATTTTTGGAATTCATAATTACATCAAATTGCCAAACTGTTACAATATTCAAACTAAAAGTTTAAATGAATGGAAAAAAACAGAAAATTACAAATGTTGGAAAGGACATGGAGAAATAGGAACACTAATTCTTTGCTGGTGGCAAGGTAAAATGGTGCAGTCACTGTGGAAGACAGGTAGTTTCTCAGGAAGCTAGATAAAGAATTGCCATATTATCCAGCAATCCCACTTCTAGGTATATACACAGATGAACTGAAAGCAGGGACATGAACAAATATATGCACACCAACATTCATAGCAGCATTATTCACAACTACCAAAAGATGGAAGCAACACTAGTGTCCGTCAACCAGTGAATGGATAAACAAAATGTGATTTATACATGTGTTATAATATTTTTCAACCATAAGAAGGAATTAAGTGCTGATGCATGCAACAACAGGGAAGAAACTTGAGGGCATTCTGTTGAGTGAAATAAGCCAGATGCAAAAAGACAAATATGGTATGACATCACCAATATAATCTAACTATAATAAGCAAACTCATGGAGTTAGAATTTAGAATATAGGTTAGTAGGGGATAGAGTGGGGGTAGAGAATGGAGAGCCGATATTAATTCAGCTATTTAGGTTTATTTTAAATGTTTGGAAATGGATAGTGGTGACAGTAGCACATTACTGTGAGTGTAACTAATAGCGCTGATTTATGAGTGTGAATGTAGTTGAAAGGGGAAATTTGGGGTCATTTATAGTACTAAAAGGTATATTAGTCAGCCAAAGGGGTGCTGATGCAAAGTACCAGAACTCTGCTGGCTTTTATAAAGGATGTTTATATGGAGTAGAAGCTTACAGTTACCAGGCCCTAAAGTTACCATAAGAGGTACTTTCTCACCCAAAGTCTGTTGCCATGTGTTGACATAAGATGGCGGGTGATGTCTGCAAGGGTTCAGCCTTCCTCCTTCCTCTTAAGGCTCCATTGTCCCATCTTCTTCCAATCTCAGCTGTAGGTTGGCATAAAGTTCATCATTTTCCCCAGGGCTCATTTCTTTCTGGGCTCAGTTGCTCTGTTCTCTCCATAAGGTCAGCTGTAGACTATCAGGCTCATCTCTCTTCCTGGGGCCATGTCTCTGCAACACTCTCTTCCTGTGTATCTGCTCCTGTGTTCTCCTTCTCTGTGTGTTTTCTTCCATGTGAGAGTCTGTTTTATCCCCACCAAGGGGGTGGGGACTCAACCCTGCATGCCCTAATGACGTGGCCAAATAATAGCCCTAATTGTGATTTAATAAAGTAAAAGCGAAACATCTGAATCTAATACAATCTAATTCACCCAGAGGAACAGACCAGTTTACAAGCACAATCCAATATCTATTTTTGGAATTCATAAACAACGTCAAACTGCTGCAATGGGACTGTATTTCACAATGAGCACTGTTTTGGATGATGACTGTGGTTAGTAGTAGAAATATAAGAATGTTCTTTCATCAACTGTAACAAATGTACATCACTATTACAAGGTGTTAATAATAGGGTAAATAGACTTCCGGCGCCTCCAGGCGCCAATGGCTGGCCGGCGGGCAGTATGGCGGTGTCCTCGGGTTCAGAGAAGGAGAAGGAGCGGCCCAGAGGCGGCTCCGGAGCGGCCGGGGTAACAGTATGCGAGAGAGGCTGCTGTCGGCGCTGGACGATCTGGAGGTTCTGTCGAGGGAACTTATAGAAATGCTGGCAATTTCAAGAAACCAAAAGATGCTGCAACCTGGAGAGGAAAACCAGATCCTGGAGTTGTTAATTCTCAGAGATGGGGAATTTCAAGAACTAATGAAACTGGCACTTAATCAGGGAAGAATCCATCATGAAATGCAAGTTTTAGAAAAAGAAGTTGAAAAGAGAGATAGTGATAGTCAGCAACTACAGAAACAGCTAAAGGAAGCAGAACAAATACTGGCAACAGCTGTTTACCAAACGAAAGAAAAACTCAAATCAATAGAAAAAGCAAGAAAAGGTGCTATCTCCTCTGAAGAAATAAGAATGCACATAGGAATAGTGCAAGTAATGCTGTGTGTGCCCCACTGACCTGGGTTCCAGTGGACCCACGGAGACCATACCCAACTGATTTAGAGATGAGAAGTGGGTTTTTGGGTCAGATGAACAATCCTTCCACTAATGGTGTGAATGGTCATTTACCAGGAGATGCACTTGCAGCAGGCAGATTGCCAGATGTGCTTGCTCCACAGTATCCGTGGCAGTCAAATGATATGTCAATGAATATGTTACCACCAAATCACAGTAATGACTTTTTGTTGGAACCTCCTGGGCATAATAAAGAAAATGAAGATGATGTAGAGGTGATGTCAACAGACTCCTCAAGCAGTAGTAGTGACTCTGATTAAGTAGGCATAAAAGATAAAAAGCATACAGAAGTGAATAGTGTATAATTCTGTTCCTTAAACAATAGCAGGGAAATGTAAACTGCAAACCTGTCTAAGAATGGCCAGGTGTAAATATTGGCTATAGCAGTATTGTGCAACCAATTAAAAGTCACAATTGGCTTTCTTTTTAAAGCCCAAAGTCATGATTTCAGTTCTAATCCACTGAATATGTAGGGAGTAATCAAAATTGACTTTTGAGAAAGGTAAATTATTCAGTTGTTCAGTGCTATCTTACCCTGTTCTATTCCTGTTATGTTGGGCTTGTATATAGTAGTTCTGGAAATAAGATTTAAGAGAAACGACCCATGTATATTACTTGTAGGCCTCCTGGAATTTAGAAAAGCATTTTATAAAAGCAGTGGATCGCTGAATATGTGACATTTTAGAATAACAAAAACTTTCATTTCACAGTGAAGGCTATTGACTTATATTTTTGGAACAGGAGAAATTGTCTCAATTTATGCTATTTGTAACTACTGCAATTTTTGTAAATAAATTCATTTTTGTTGTAAAAAAAATAATAGGGTAAATATACCTAATGCAAATAAAAAATATATATACCTAATGCAAACTATGGACTATAGTTTACAGTAATATTTTAATATTCTCCCCACTCCTGGTACCAAAATCTGTTTTAGTCTGCTTGGCTGTGGAAAGCAATATACCAGAAATGGGTTGGCTTTTTAAATGGGGATTTATTATCTTATAAGCAGAGAAAAATATCCAAATAAAGGCATCATCAGGTGATGCTTTTTTCCTGAAGACCAGTACCAGTGATCCTGGAATCCTCTGTCACATCACAAGGCATGTGGTGGCACCTGCTGGTCTCTTCCTTCTTTTTCAGGTTTTGTTGTTTTCAGCTTCTGCTTCCATGACTTTCTCTCTGTCTGCATTTCATCCTCTTATAAACACTGCAGTAAGAGATTTGAGATCCACACTGGACCATGCTTTAACTTAAGTAAACTAATCTAAAGGTTCTTAACTGAAGTAATCTAATTCAAAGGTCTACTTAAAATAGGTTTACACCCACAGGAATGGATTAGCTTTAATAACATACTTTCCTTGGGTCTATAAGGCCTCAAACTATCACACTCTACTCTCTGTACCCCCAAAAGACATGTTTCTTTCCACATGCAAAATACATTCATTCCATAACAATATCCCAAATCCTCAAAACATTTCAGTAAAAATATTAAGTACAAAGTCACATCAAAATCAGTTATAAGTGTGGTTTGTCCTGGGGAACAATTCCCCTCTAGCTGTGGACCCATGAAACCTAGATAACAAGTTATCTGCTTCCAATATACAATGGAGGGATAGTCATAGGATAAATGTACCAATTCCTGTAGAGAGAAATTATAAGGAAAACAGTGGTTATGGGCCACAAACAATTCCAAAACCCTGCAAGGCATACTCCATTAGATATCAAGATCTGAGAATCACCTATGGAATAATGGTTTGCCCTCTGGGCTTGATGAAACAGCAGCCTCACCCTTTCCAGGGACTTGCAAAGCAGTCCTGCTCTCCCCAAATATTGGGGTGAAGGCTCCAACATTTTCAGGCATTGGAGTGATGGCCAGGCTCTAGGCTCTACTCTTCTCAAACATTGGGGTGGTGGCCAGACTCTCTACAATACCCCAGGCATCTGAGAAACCTGGGGTGTTAATTCTCTTCCTGAACAATGGGGTGGAAGGCCCACTCTCTCCAAGCTCCAGGGCATACTCACCCTTTCCACATACAAGGGAATGTCCACTCTCTTGGCCAGAGATGTCTTCCGTCTAGGCCTCAGCATCCATGTTTCTATCTTTAAAGTCATTTTTCCTTCAGTCTGTCCCTTTTCTTTCCCATTTAGTCCAGGTTGGCAGCTTATTTCTTTCTTCTCACATTTTACTATAAGCTGCAAGGAAAAGCCAGGCTGCACTTTACACATTTAGCTTGGAAATCTCCTCAGCTAAATATCCAAGCTTGTCACTTGCAAATTCTGCCTTCCAACACCAGGACTCAATTTTGCCAAATCCTCTGCCACTTTAAAACAAGGGTCACCTTTCTTCCAGTGTACACTGACACATTCATCATTTCTGACTCAGGCCACATTGGAAGTACCTTTAGCATCTGTATTTCTACCAACAGTCTCTTCAGAGTATTCTAGGAATTTTTCTATCAAGCATTGCACAATTCTTCCCACCTATACTCTTTATCTTATCTTACAGCCTTTTAAACATTTTTGGTATTTGCAATAGCAGCACCCCACTTCTTTCTCAATACCAAAATCTGTTTTAGTCTGCTCAGCTGCTGAAATACAGATATATGAGAAATGGAATGAATGTATTTTGCATATGGAAAAAATATGTCTTTTTGGGGTACAGAGAGTGGAGTGTGATGGTTTGAGGCCTTACAATGAGGATGGATTAACTTAGAAACTTACAATTCTGAGGCCATAAAAATGTCCAAATTAAGGCATCACCAAGATGATACCTTCTTTCTGAAGATAGGCTGCTGGTGATCCTGGACTTCTTTGTTATATGGCAAGGCACATGCAGCATATGCTGGTGTCCCCCTTCTCTTCCATGTTTCATTGCTTTCTGCTTCTGGCTTCTGTGGATTTCTCTCTGTTAGTCTGAACGTCATTCTTTTCTAAAGTATTCCAGTAAAAGGATTAAGACTCACCCTGGGCCACACCTTAATAATTAGAAGTAATCTAATTAAAAGGCCCTACTTTAAATAGGTTTACACCCACAGGAAGAGATTAGCTTTAGGAACATACTTTTCAGTGGTCTATAAAGCCTCAAACCATTATAAGGGGGTATATGGGAATGTATTTTTTACATGACTTTCATATAAACCTAAAACTTCTCTAATTAATAAAAATTACAACAATTTAAAAAATCATTATGCTAAGTGAAAGAAACCATACTCAAAGTCCTACATATGGTATGATTCCATTTGTATAAAATGTAAATATAAATAAATCTATAGAGACTGAATTAGATTAGTAGTTATGTAGATCTGGGGAAGGATAGAGGGATTGAGAGGTGACTGCTAAGGGGTATGGAGTTTTATTTTTGGAGTAATGGTATTCTAAATCTGATATTCTAAAATTGATTGTGGTGATTATACTAAAAGCCATTGATTGTACACTTTGGATGGATTATATGGTATGTGACTATATCTCAATAAAACTGCTTTCAAAAAACATCCCAAGTTTGGTAAAAGACATCAACCTACAGATTCAAGAAGCTGACTGAATCACTAACAGAAATTCATGCCATGACCCATCAGAAAAAAAAAAACACTTCAGAAAATTGACAAAAAGAAAATTGATGCAAATAGCTAGAAAGAAATGATGCATTACTTACAAAAGAATAACAATTCAAATGACAGTAGATATCTCAATTGAAGCCATGGAGCCCAGAAGTATTGTCAGAACATTTTTCAAGTGCTGAAAGAAAAGAATTATTAATCAAAATTTTTATGCCCAGTGAAAATATCCTTCAGGAATAAAAGTGAAATCAACATTGTCAGATGAAGGAAAACTAAGAGAATGTGTTGCCAGCAGACCTACTCTGAAAGAATTGTTAAATAAAGGTCTTCAGACAGAAGGGAAAAGATACCAGAAGGAAACTTGGAAAAACAGGAATGAAGAAAAAACAATGAAAAGAATAAAAATATGTAATTCAACTCAAGTGATGCTACATTTCTTCTGAGACCAGTCTTTAGGAGACCTCATAGCTTTTGTTGCACTCTCTTGGAATTCTGAGATTTCCATGTTTTAAAGAAATCCAGTCTACCTACTAAAGGATGAGAAAGAATTTACCAATTGACAGCTGGCACCAATTGCCAGCCATGTGAGTAAAGTTACTTTGGGCCTTCCATTTCCAGTCCAGCCATTAGATATCTGTATCCAAATAAGTGATCCCAGAAAGGACCAGCAGTAAAACAACCCATATTTCTAACCCAAAGAACTGAGATATAATAATTTTTTAAGTCTGTTTAAAAAAAGACATTCTTAAGGCTATAGAGACCAACCACAGAGTTGGAGAAAACATCTATAGATCACATATCTGTTAAAAGACTTGAAACTAAAATATATATAAAGAACACTTAAAATTCAATAATAATAAGACAAACATTCCAATAAATAAATGGGGAAAATATTTGTATCAATAGTTCATCAAAGGAGAACTGTGAAAGACCAATAGGTTCAAAATCTTAGTCATCATGGAAATGGATTACTACTTAGCAATAAGATGAAATCACTACTGATGTATGCAATAACATGGAGGAATCTTGAAAACATGCTGAATTAAGGAAGCTAGACACAAAGATACATAATATAGGAATCCATTTATATGAACTTTAAAGATAGGCAAAACTATTATATAATGATGTAAACCAAACAGTAGATTTATCTTGGTTTGACAGGCAATAAATGGAAAGACAACTGAGAAGGGGACTTTAGGGACAATTGAAACACTTTATATATGATTAAGGAGGTGGCTACACGGGTGTATACATTTGTCAAACTGATCAAACTTTAAACTTAAATATACTCTTTATTAAATGTAAAACATACCACAAAAATTGATATAAGAAAAATAAAGCATAACCAGAAACTACATTTTAATATAAATTATTAGCAGATACATATTTCTTCTCAAAGTAAAAAGGACTGCAAAAATTGAAATTAAATTAACGGTATTTGTACTTTACAAATAGAATCTAAAAACAAAGTATTACAATGGATCTTTTAGTTTGGGTATATTTTTGTGAAAAATTTTCTAACTACTGCAAAATTCTTCTTAATTCCATTCTAATGGAAGGAACAGTGTGAAGATCAATATGAGATAAATGCAAAATAATTTCCTCTGACTCTAATGTTCAAATAACCTCATCTCAAGGAAATTTTTAGAAAAATATTCTGAACCTTATTTAGGGGCTAATCTTGACATTGATAATGAATTCTAGTCTATTTTCAAAGAAATTAAATACACCCTTTATTATTTATTTTCATCATTTAGATGGAAATCTCAATGCAGGATCATCAGAATCATTTCAGTATTCTACTTGTTCAGAATGTCTTTGAAGTAGACAAAGAATTTATCTTGTAATAGAAGCTTTGATTTATCATTTATCATTTCATTTTTTTCCTTGAAGATTATGGCAACTTGGAGGGATTTTTTTGTAAACAAGGGCAAACTTTGTTCTCTTACAAATTCTTTTGCAGCATATAATTCTTTTACCATCACAAAACATAATGAGTCATATTTCTGATATTTTATAATATTGAAATAATCATATTACATTAGCAAAACCCATTTTGGGCTCTCTAAATTTATATGATGCTAAGAACTGGTTAAGAGTCAGCCAAAAAGTCTCAGTGGATAGTTGAAAGAATATATGGAGAACAGGAAGTCTGATCTGTGAAGACTTGTCTTTAAAAAGTGTGTGTGTTTTTCATTATTTTTTAATATCCCTATCTTGTAATTTAATTATACTTTTAGTTTTTTAAAATTTTTATGTATTTTATTTCTTATATTTAAACCTGGCATTATTATTTTATTTTCCTATTAATTGTATTTAGCTATTTTATTCGTTTTATTTTTGAAGAAGTTTTTTGGATCACAGAAGGGTTACAACTGGAGCAGGGGAGGGTCATTGGTGTAGGGTGTCAGTGATGGGGGACACATGGGAGGAAGTTCACCTGGGCATACGTATAAAGTATATAAATATGTTCAAATGTTCACAGGGTATTGTCACAGTGGGCATATGTCACAATAACCGAGAAAATATTGAATCCCCACCCTGGAGAGCTCCGCCACATACTCTAATGGAGCAGCAATAGTCCCCCAAGTGCAGGGCCAATGACTGGTGAAGGCGGATGATCCACTGAAGGGCCCTTGATATTGATGACTATGTTTATGAGCCTTTGCTCTTGAAATTGAAACTTAGCCTAGTGTGGTGGGGTGCCTAAGAGTTGCCTCCTAAGAGCCTCTTTGTTGTTCAAATGTGGCCTCTCTCTAAGCCAAACTCAGCACATAAATGCATTACCTTTCCCCCAATGCGGGACAAGACTCCCGAGGATGAGTCACCCTGGCACTGAGGGATTACTACCAAAAACCAACTAGCAAAGCAACTGGAAAAAGACTTTGAATAAAAGGGGGAAAAGATAAAGACAAATGAATTTATTTGGCTAACAAACTTCACAGTGAGTTAGGAGGTCATCTCAGAGGTAACGCTTATGCACATCTTAGCAGGATCTCATAGACTGCCAAAGTGGATACTACCCCAAATAGTGGGACTCCTGAGGGCTCTAGAGACATGCAAGTCCTATGGTTGGGGCAGATAGCTCCGGAGTTTGGTGCCTTGCCAGTGGGCCCTACTTTGGTGTTTGTGCTCCTGAGAGTGACAGAGTTGGACTCAATTATGTCTTCCCTGCACATGGCTCATCTGTCCCTTCTATTAAAACCTATACTTGGTGCTGGACTTTGTATGTGTACATCGAGACTAGAGTCTTTGGGCTGTCCATGTGCCAGCTGGGACTCTACTCTACAGCTCATTGGACTCACACAGGACTATGGTGAGGAGATGATGATGGACAACGGCCATCCCAGGGAAGGGAGAGAGTCTGCAGCTGCAGGCAGGATAGTCCCATCCATCTTCCCCATGGGATATAAGCCCCCTCTCACTTGGAGGTGGAGTGGTCATCACCATCCAGGATCCTCAGGATTGGGGGAATAGCTATGGGCTAGTAGAGTGGGCTTACTGGTATTCTACTGTAGACATATTGTGATTCTAGCAATGGAAGAAATTACAACAAGTGGAGCCAGTGACCCTGGAGGCTCTTGGAGCCGGAAGAAGGAAAAACAGTTGTAATACAGGGGGTTTTTCGGGACCTGAGAATCATCCTGAGTGACATTGCAATGACAGATATAGGCCATTTTATATTTTCACATAGCATGCAAAACTGTGGAAGAGAGTATAGACTACAATGTGAACTATGGTCCGTGCTTAATGGCAAAGCCCCAGGATTCGTTTATCAATTGCAATGAATGTGCCACACTAATGAAGGATGCTCATGTGGGAGGGTTGGGAGGTGTAGGGAGTGGGACATATGGGAATCCCTATATCTTTTGTGTAACATTTATGTAATCTAAGTATCTTTTAAAAAAATATATATATAAATTTACATAAATAAAATAATAAGAGAAGGTAAATTAAAGTGTAAAAAGATAGACAATAGTACAATATGAAAACAGAAAGCCAAAGGTTAAAATGCATGAATTAAGTAATGCCTTTACAGTAATAACATTGAATGTTAATGGCTTGAACTCCCCAATCAAAAGACATAGACTGATAGAATAGATAAAGATACATGAGCCATCTATATGTTGTCTACAAAAGACATGCCTCAGACATAAGGACACAACATTACGTAGGTTAAAAATGAAAGGTTGGATAAAGATATTCCACCCAAACAGTAACCAAAAAAGAGCTGGAGTAGCAATACTAATATTGAACAAAATAGATTTTAAATGCAAAACTGTTATAAGGGATGAAGAAGGTCATTATATATTAATAAAAGGGCAATTCAACAAGAAGAAATAACTATACTAAATATTTATGCATCTAACCTCAGTGTCCTAAGATGCATGAGGCACATACCGGCAAAGCTGAAGGGAGAAATAGATATCTCTACAATAATAGTTGGAGACTTCAATACACCACTCTTAGTATTGGATAGAACATCTGGACAGAGGATAAATAAATAAACAGAGAGCTTGAATAAATTGATAAATAAACTAGACCTAACAGACATCTATAGAACATTGTACTCCAAAACAGCAGGATATGCATTCTTTTCAAGTGCTCATGAATGCTTCTCCAAAATAGACGATATGTTGGGTCACAAGACAAGTTTTAATAAATTTAAAAAGAATGAAATTATACAGAACATTTACTCTGATCAGAATGGAATGAAGTTGGAAATCAATAATGGACAGGAAAAGGGAAAATTCACAAATATATGGAGAGTAAACAACAAACTCTTAAATAATCAGTGGGTCAAAGAAGAAATTGCAAGAGAATTCAGCAAATATCTTGAGATGAATGAGAATGAGAATACAACATATCAAAGCTTTAGGACACCACAAAGGTAGTGCTGAGAGGGAAATTTATAGCCCTCAATGCTTACATTAAAAAGGAAGAAAGAGATAAAATTGATGATCTAGCTGCACACCTGGAAAAACTAGAAACAGGAGAGCAAACTAATCCCAAACCAAATGAAGGAAAGAAATATTAAAGATCAGAACAGAAATAAACGAAACTGAGAGCAAAAAACAATAGAGAGAATCAACAAAACCAAAAGTTGGTTCTTTGAGAAAATGAACAAAACCGACAGACTCTTGCAAGACTGACAAAGAAAAAAACAGAGAAGACACAAATAAACAAAATCAGAAATGAGAAAGGGGACATTATCACTGACCCCGTAGAAATAAGAAAGATCATAAGAGGATACTATGAACAACTGTATACCAAAAAAACTAGAAAATGTAGGTGAGATGGGCAAATTCCTAGAACACATGAATCACTTACACTGACCTTAGAAGAATTAGAAGACCTTAACAAACTAATCACAAGTGAAGATATTGAAACAGTCATCAAAAATCTCCCAAAGATGAAAAGCCCAGGACCAGATGGCTTCACAGGTGAATTCTACCAATCATTCAAAGATGACTAATACCAATCTTGCTCAAGCTCTTCCAAAAAATTGAATAGGAAAGAATGCTACCAAACTCATTCTATGAAGCCAACATCACCCTAATACCAAAATCAGATAAAGATAGTGTGAAAAAAGAAAATTACAGACCAAAATCTCTAATGAATATAGATGCAAAAATCCTCAACAAAATACCTGCAAACAGAATCCAAAAGCACATTAAAAGAATTCTACATCACAATCAAGTGGGCTTTATCCCAGGTATGCGAGGGTGTTTCAACACAAGAAAATCAATTAGTGTAATAAACCACATTGATAAATTGAAGAAGAAAAATCACATGATCCTCTTAATTGATGCATAAAAGGCATTTGACAAAATACAATACCCTTTCTTAATAAAAACACCCCCAAAAGATAGGAAAAGAAGGAAGCTTTCTCAATATGGTAAAGTGCATATATTAAAAACCTACAGCTAGCATTATACTCAATGGTGAAAGACTGAAAGCTTTCCTGCAGAGATCAGGAACAAGACAAGGATGCCCACTGTCATCACTGTTATTCAATATTGTGCTAGAAGTTCTAGCTAGAGCAATTAAGGCTAGACAAAGAAATAAAAGGCACCCAAATAGGAAAGGAAGGAAGAAGTAGAACTTTCACTGTTCACTGATAACATGATCCTATATCTAGAAAATCCTGGAAAATGCACAAAAAGCCTACTAGATTTAATGACATGTTCAGCAAAGTGGTGGGTACAAAATTAATACACAAAAATCAATAGCATTTCTATACACTACTGATGTGTAATCTGAGGAGGAAATCAGAAAAAAATTCCATTTATAATAGCAACTAAAATAATCAAATATTTAGGTATAAACCTAACCAAGGACATAAAGGACCTGTATTCAGAAAACTACAAAACATTGCTAAAAGAAAATGAAGAAGACTTAAATAAAATGGAAGGACATTCTATGTTCATGGATTGGAAGACTAAATATTGTTAAAATGTCAATTCTACCCAAACTGGTTTACAGATTCAACACAATCCCAACATCCTTTTTTTGTAGAAATCCAAAAACCAATAATCAAATTATTTGGAAGGGTAATGGGCCCCGAATAGCCAAAAATGTCTTTAAAAAGAAGAATGAAGCTGGAGACTCTCACTTCCTGAATTTAAAGCATATTACTTAGCTACAGTGGTAAAAAAATAAAACAAACAAACAAAAAAACACTGGATGGTACTGGCATAAGGACAGGCAGATTGACCAATGGAACCAAATCAAGAACTCAGAAATTGACCCTCACATCTGTAGTTAAGTGATTTTTGACAAGGCTGTTAAGCCCACCCACTTGGGTCAGAAGAGTCTATTCAACAAATGGTGCTGGGAGAACTGGATAGCCATATCCCAACAAAAGAAAGAGGACCCCTATCTCACACGTTATACAAAAATTAACTCAAAATGGATCAAGGACTTAAATACAAAAACAACAACCATAAAACTCCTAGAAGAAAATGTAGGAAAACAGCTTCAAGATCTTGTTGTAGGTAGTAGTTTCTTAAACCTTATAGCCAAAGCACGAGTAACAGAAAAGAAAATAGATAAATGGGACCTCCTCAAAATTCAACACTTTTGCACCTCAAAAGACTTTGTCAAAAGGGTGAAAAAGCAAGTGACTCAATGGGAGAAAATATTTGGAAACCACATATCTAATAAGGGTTTATTATCCATGATATGTAAGGAGATCATACAACTCAACAATAAAAATTACCCAATTCAAAAATGGGCAAAAGACTTAAAAACATAATTGTCCAAAGAAGAAATACAAATGGCAAGGAAACACATGAAAAAATGTTCAACAACACTAGCGATTAGGGAAATGCAAATCAAAACTACAATGAGATATCATTTCACACCTATTAGACTGGCCACATCTATTAGACTGGCCCCTATTAAAAAGTTGGAAAACTGTAAATGTTGGAAAGGATGTGGAGAGATTGGAATGCTTATTCACCATTGGTGGGACTGTAGAATGGTACAGCCACTGTGGAGAACTGTTTGGCAGTTCCTGAAGAAGTTGAATATAGACTTGCCATGGGACCTGGCAATACCTGGCTAGGTATATACCCAGGCCCCAAGTACTCTTTGAAAGAGCCCATATTTTAAACAGCAGTCTGTTGACTCTTCTGGTACCTCTGCATTGGTACTTGGATTTGAAAGCTATTTAATCGTGAGAGAATGGTGTTTGTGATCCCCGCTTCCCCACTTTGGTAGGTGGAGGATGAAAATCCTGGCTCTCTTTACCTCCAAGATGAGGTTTCTCATTGATTCACTTCTAGGAGGGTTACACTTCTGAAAGACGAGGATGCACTAAATTTATCAAGTTTCTAATAAAGTCAAATATAAATTATTTTTGTTTTAAAATGCCTAGATTTTTTCTTTAAGTATTCTAAGCAGCAGACATTAAAATAAGATTTCTTGCTAAATGCAAACATACAGTTTATTCCCAAAATGTTATTTAACAAAACTGAGTTGTTGTTTTTTTTTAAAGAAAATTCCTTCTAATATTTAAAGACTTGAATTTTATTTAAACTTGAAAATGACTTTGCCTTAACTTTTGTATAAGACAGCTTAGAGTTAATGGAGACTGGTCCCCTGGGTTGGCATGAGTGGATTACAGAGTTACTCAGGGACTGTGTAGATCTGTCATTGCTAGTTTTACTGAGTAAGCATACTGTAACTAATGGAAGAAATTACATCACTGATTTGGAGACAATGGCCACTGGAGGTGCTAAAGGCAGGGAGAGAGAAAAAGAGGTATAATATGCGGGCGCTTTCGGGACTTGGAGTTGTCCTGAATGACACTGCAATGACATATACAGGCCATTATATATTCTGCCACAACCTACAGAATTGAGTGGGAGAGAGTGTAAACTACAGTGTTAACTATAATCCATCCTTAGTGGCAATGCTCCAAAATGTGTTCATCAATTGCAATGAATGTACCACACTAATGAAAGAAGTTGTTAATGTGGGAGGTGGGAGGTATGGGGAGTGGGGCATATGGGAGTCCCTTATATTTTTTTATGTAACATTTTATGTAATCTAAGTATCTTTTAGAAAAAATAAAAAATATATTAAAAAAAAAGAACTATCAGTAGTTTTTGTAACATACCTTAAAGATCATAAACAGTTGATCTTTTTTCAGATTGTTGAAAAATCCTGTACATACAAACAGTCAATAATGTATTAAATATGTGCACTTGGAAGTGTGGCTTTTCCTGTACAGTTGTAAATAATCAGACATATTGAAAAGGTATCCTGAAGAGAAAAATCTGATAAAAATGATTGATATATTATAAGTGTTGCTGTTGAGCTGGATGTAGATAAACTAAACGTTGTGGTTTGACTTTTATTTTAATTTATTGATATTTTTTCCTTTTTCTCTTATACTGGTGTGTTGAACTGATTCTGCCTCTTCACTGCAAAAGGGAAATGGAAAGTCTCATTAAAGGCCTTCAAATGATTTCATACTCTTAAAAAGCATGTATTGCATTGAATGTGAAAAGGGTTTGAAGTATAATATGGAAAGCGGAAACTGGCAGTAGCTTCAAGTGAAAGTGAAAAATGATCTATTAAGTAATTAGGCATTATTTATCTTGACAGAAGAATACATACCTGCTACATTTGGCCATTTCCTTCAGAGCAGTTGTTGTTATTCAAGTACATAGAAATGCACACAGTACTAATATTTTTCGAATGCCTGTAAAAGGAATACAGGGCTTTATTGCTTTGTTGTCAAATTGCTAACTGAAAAAATCAGAATTAATTGACCTTTTAAACCCAAACTAATGAACACTGTAAAAAGAGTTGGAGAGGCAAGCACTAATAGTGATTCCTTAATGTCGTATTCTTTGGTCGAGGAGGACATGTGATGATGTCGGGCATCTTCATGACCAAATAACAAACTCTGTTGAGCCAAGTCATTGGTTTATAATAAGGTTAATCCTTTTCCCTGAAGGCAGTGAATATTGCAGATTGATTTGTATATGGTTAAAGCCAGCGGTAGTTATTTGCTTTGTGTATCAGCTGAAAGTATAAAGCTTAACAGCTGCGAACAGGAAAATAGAAGGTGGTCACTTATTAATAGCAACTGTGTAGAGCTAGTCATTACAGTGAACTGGCACATTATAAGGTAATGCATCGAGACCAGCAGGGTGTGTGGTGCTGGTCTAGCATATTCTGCTGCCATTTGTACTAGGTCAATTCACTGTAATTACTGCTTACCAGAAACAGTCCATTGCACCGAGTTGAAGCCTTGCTCTGATGTGATTTTTATAGCATTCTTTTTTTAATTACACAAACGTGATATGCCAAATAGTAGCTATATAATGTCCAAAACAACTTCCTGATGTTACTCTAAGATTTCTCCATTCAAACAAAATGGAAGCAATCACAATAGAAAGCTGTGATGGCGCATGCAGGCTCTTGCTATGTGACACCCAGCTAATGTGTGGCTTTCATAAGTTTTTTAAAAATTTCTTTCCTTTCCCCCAGCAGCATCTCAAGTTGTAGAATCAGAGAAACAGCTATCACAAATAACATTGCAACTTGTAAAATTGTGTTATGACACTTATCATTTGGAAATATAAGAATCTGGCCTGTTTCACCAGAAATGAATCTAAAGTAGACCAGTAGTTGTTTTTTTTTTTTTTAAAGAACTAATGCCATGATGTGTCTGATCAGTCCCCCCATTATTGCATCACTGTTTGTCACTAGCAGGTGGCAAAAGCTTTTGATGTTGCTGTATTATCTGTCAAAATTTCTGCAGTTTACATTTACTTTTTAAAAAATAAATTAATGCCCCACCCCCCGACCCCGTTGTTTTGCACTCGCTGTCTGCTCTCTGTGTGTTCTTCTGTGTCTGCTTGTTTTCTCTTTAGGCGGCACCGGGAACCGATCCTGGGACCTTCTGGAGTGGAGAGAGGCTGCTCAATCTCTTGTGCACCTCAGCTCCCCGATCTGCTGCATCTCTCATTGTCTCTCTTCTGTGTCTCTTTTTGTTACTTCATCTTGCTGCACCAGCTCTCCACATGGGCCAGCTCTCCACGCGGGCCTGCTTGCTTCTCACCAGGAATCCCTGGGAATCGAACCCTGGACCTCCTATATGGTAGACAAGAACCCAATCACTTGAGCCACATCTGCTTCCCTGCAGTTTACATTTAAAAGCTTTATCACAAAGTTAATACCTATCCTTGTATTTCCCTTCAGCTAGCTATAGTTAGTGGACTTTATGTGCTTTATAACCTATTACACAGAAAGCAGCAGACAATCAAAGATTTAAGGGGAGTGCTATCAGCTGCCAATTCACAGTGGGAGTTTCTTGAGAGTTTTTGTTAATGTTTTACTTCTTTTCATTAAGACTGGAATCAAGCTTGCATGTAAACTATTGGTTATTTAAGTTTCCTTTTGTGTCATTCAATGTAAAACTGTCTAATTTGAAAACAAACGTAGGTTATGAAAAATAAAGATTTAGGCACTGTTCAAAAAAAAGGGGAGAGCAGTTATAGCTCAGTGGTTGAGTGCCTGCTTCCCATATACCAGGTCCCAGGTTCAATCCCCAGTACCTCCGAAAAAAAAAAGGCCCTTACAATTTGACAAGAAATCCACATCTGGAACCCATTCTTCCCTCACTATCCCAATGCCAGTTAATTATTAATTCCCTGATTGCAGTGAATCTCAAGCTGTAGAATGCATGATATCACTTGGAAGACTTGTTAAAGCACAGATTCTGAACCCCACTCAAGAGTTTCTGTTTCTGTAGATGGGGCCAAAGAATTTCCATGTCTAATCAGTTCCAAGGTGATGTGTTACCACTGTACTGATCTGGAGACCACGCTTTGAGAACCATTGTCACAGCTCATTCCTATAACTCTCATTTCAATTATCTCCACTTTGTGTTAGCTAGTTCAAGAAGACTTTCAAAAATTGGAGCTGAGAGGATAATAAGCTGTCTTATGCCCAGGGACACGGCAGAGTATAAGCAAATCAATTTAGCCTCAAAGGAGGGGTTTATTAGAATTGAGTTGTTTGTAGGAAGTAGGGATAGAAATAATGAAGAGCCAGGGGAGAAAGAAAGGAGGAAATTTATTGCATTATTTTGCCGACTTTGTGCCAACAGTCTGAGGGCCGTGAGCAGGAGAGCTTCAGAGCTAGTGATTGTGGTGGGAAAATGTCAGCAAATTCTCCAGGGCTGCTAGGGGCCCTGCACCCCTGAGCACCATGACAAGGAGCTACCACGCTGAATTTCTCTGCCCATTTGCGTTTAAAACAGAAAGTGATAAATTCATTTCCTAGCCTACCGGTCACTCCAGTGGGGATAAATTAGCAGATAATTAATTCTTCAGGGAGTAGTTTTCCCGTTGTTTAGTTCAACTTGAAAATATTTTCTGTGAAACTTACATGCCTGTGGGAGTCAAAGACTTGCCTTCATTATCTTGCTTGATGTGCTAAATAGTTAATGCATGAAAGTAGTTGCCAGGCACCCGCAAGAATATTCAATGGGTTTGCTCTTTGAATTCAGGATGTGGTAGGGTAGGGCATCTACAGCATATAAGTAAGTCATTTAATAGTATAGTGACTGAGTCCAGGGCCCTGAATGGGGAAAACAAGACAGAAGGGATTCAAAAACTGGAGGTCCAGGGTGGGGTGCAGCTGATGTGAGGAAATAAAGAAGTTAATAAGTGACTGTAGGTCTAATTTACAGGTGAGATGGAGAAAACACATTCAACTCTCTCTCCCACTGAATGCAGTTATGAAACAGAATATATGGAAGAGCTATTAGAAGACTCTGAAAAGAAAATAGTAGCAGGAGGTTTGGAAAGAAAACCAGAATTTAAAGCATCACCAAATCAATGGTGAGTGTACCAAGTTTATTTATCTTTTAATCGTCTTGTCCTCTTGCCTCTTGGTCACAAAAATGTGCAGCAGAGAAGGTTAACTAAAGCCCCATGTTTCTGGCCACAGTACCTGAAAGGGGAAGATGCAGGGAAATGAAATGCCCTGGGAAGATCATCAAGGTGAGGGACCTCAGGAAAGCAAGTCCTTTAAATTGTTAAATACTTCCTAGGTTTACCACCAAACTGTGAATGATTGGATCTTATCCTAATCATTATACCAAAGGCTTCAAAAACTGAATTAATGGAAAGACTTCTGACCAGGACCCAGACAGGCCACAGGGCAGATCTGAATAGCTCTGCAAAGCCTTTGAAAAGTGAACTGACATTGAAACGAGAGCCCACAGAAGATAGGATGGAACTTGTGTCCTAAA
>JAQZBX010038383.1:0-23432 GCA_029593785.1 Cabassous unicinctus | reverse complement strand
AAAATTTATTTTATTGGGAAGCGGGTGTGGCTCAGTGGATAGAGCCCCCGTTTACCATATGGGAGGCCCGGGTTCGCGTCCCGAGGCCTCCTTGTGAGGGCACGCCGGCCTGAGCGGTGCGGTGGGCTGATGCAGCAACCTCACGGCAGGAAGCGGGTGTGGCGCAATGGATAGCGCACCCGTTTACCATATGAGAGGCTCCGGGTTCGCTTGCTTCCCGGCGCCTCCTTGTGAGGGCAGGCCGGCTCGTGCCGTGCCGAGGGCTGATGCGGCAGGACCTCACACAAGGGGGGGGGGGATTAATAAAATTAAATAAATAAATATTTAAAAAAAAAAAAAATTTTATTTTATTTATTTTTTTCCAGGAGGTACTGGGGATTGAACCTGGGACCTCGTACATGCCAAAGCAGGCTCTCAACCATTGAGCTACACCCGCTCCGCTGAACCTCACTTTTACAAAAGTTTAGGTGGAATTCATACAGCATACAATTAACTGTTTTAAAATAGACAGCGTATTGGTATTTAGTGTATTCATAATGGTGTGCAACCACCAGCTGGTACTTCACTTTTTATTTTATGACTCATTTGCATTTTGCTCCATAATGTAGCCTTCCTTTTAATTTAAAACACTGGCTTAAATGTCTTACTCCTGAGTAAATTTGATCCTCAGAAGGTGTTCTGGGTTTCTCCTGAGGTGGCTTCTGGCTGCCCCTGGCCTCCATCTGCCCCTTCGGGATATGGGTATCCCAGGGTGAGAGGCTTAAACCAGGACACGCTCTGGGGACACATTCAGTCTTGAGAATACAGTTGGGAAAATGGAAGGGGGAGCCCCACTTGCCTGGAGAGGCTGGTTGGAGTGGGGGGCCCAGAGGGGGTGGCAAAGGCTAGTTTGGGGCCGACCTCCTCCCGCAGGTAAGGACTGTGGCTGTGCCTTGTGCCCGTTCTCTCAAGCCCTCCATGAGAGGCCCGGGTGGGGCTGCGCGGCGGGGTGAGCTGGGCTCCAACAGGGTCACGCCTGCGGGAAGGGGCGGAGTGTGGAGAATCCACGGGGACTGTTGGGGTGTCCGGTAGGGGCTAAGCGGGGCTTTGACTCCAGTCCAAGTTGTCGGCTGCGTGGGGAACTGAGTTGAGCGGGTTAAGCACTCTTAAGCCTCTTGAAAAAACAAAAATAAACAACAAGCAAAACAAACGGAAAAACCAACTCAGGGAAACCGATGTGGCTCAGTGGTTGAGCACCAGCTTCCCACATATGAGGTCCCGGGGTTCAATCCCCAGACCCCGTACCTCAAAAAAAGAAAGGGAGGCAAGTACTGGGGAGGGGCCTCGCGAGAGCCGTTGACTAGTCAGTGACACGGGCGGGGGAGCTAGAAGAGGGCTGGAGCCTTTAGTGGATCTCTCGGAATGGGGGTGGGGGTGTCAGGTGGGCGAGCCATTTAGGGAAATGACCCAATTGTCATTTCCCTAAGTGGGAAAAAAGGAAAAAAGAAAGGGGAAGTGCCGACCTGCCTGGTGGTCATCCTGGGTTCCGTTTCTTAGTCCGGAGCTTGATTTGCAGAGTGGGTGCCTGGAGCTGTGAAATTCACAAACATCCCGGAAGGACACAGCTCATCCCTGGAACAGGCAAACTTTTGAACTTTCTGTTCTCTGTGGGGGATGACTCACTTCTGAGCCCCTCCTAGCCTCTGTTGGTGATTAGCAAGGAAGAAGAGGCCCAAGGAGCCGCCCTGCTTTGCAACAGACCAACTCGGCTCTCAGCCTCTGAGAGCCCGACTCGAGGAAAAGATCTGAGTAGATTTGGAACAGTTGAGAAAGTTTCCAGCACTTGGGCCTCCTGAGTTCTTTTTGTATGTAAATCCCTCTTTTACCCATTGAAGGAACTGTGGGATGGCCCTGGGGTGGGGCGTAGACTTGACCTTAAAAGGTTCAGAGTGTTTGGGTGACCCGCAGAGGGGCTGAAATCTGACCGAGGACACACGCCCACAGTGTTCTGGGCCCTCTGGTGGGGGAGGGCCCCGATCCCGGCTGGAGATGAGTTATTTAGGATGTAAGAGAGCCCCCGCGGTCCTTCCGGTGCTCCTGAGCCCGCAGCCCTGGGCTGCCTCGTGGAGGTGTCCCGAGCCAGGCCTCCTGGGGAAGCCGCCGCAGCCCGGGGGCCTGATGGGTGGGCCGCGGCGGGGCCTGGCGCTGTCGGGCTTCTGCCTGGGGCCCAGGGTGACCTCTGGAGTTGCATTTCAGCCTTTATTCTTTCGGGTCTCCAGTTACCTGTGCCCTGCAGCCTTGGGCACCAGCCAGGCACCCAGTAAAGAAAGTGAACCTGCCGGCACGGCACACTCACGCTGGGGCGAACTTTGCAAGAAAGGACCTGCAGCAGACAGGAAACCAACCTCCTGAGATGCTGGAGGAAGCCCAGGGAAAGAAATGCCCTATCTGAAGGACCGCCCGCCTCCCCCAGTGGCAGATGGAAACCTCTCTGGCCTTCTCCCTCGCGCTTCCTCTGTGTCACCACCCCCAGCCCACACTTCCTTCAGGGCTGTGAGAGTAAAATGGCAATTCCTGTTGAGTGAGGCATGAGTCAGCGCAGGAGAATCAGTGGCTGAGTCTTCCTAACCTCCAGGCATGGCCATTAAATATTTAAATGACACTATGTTATTGATCGTTTCTTCTCTCTCCCCTTGGGGAGAGCAGTTCCTGCCCAGGACTCAAATAATAGCAATATCTTGGATTGAGACAGGGAGCTCAGAGGCGCTACATACATCTTCCTGGTCATCACATTATCTCCTCAGAGCTTGCTACCAGAAATGGGGGCAAACTGGGTTCTGCCCATTTTAGCACCCAGAAAAGTGATAAGGGAGCGCACCCGGCGGGCTAAGCCTAGGATCCTGGCGTCCTGGCTCCCGCTGGGCACTGGCCATTTTCTCTGCTCTCTTCTCCTTCCCCATCCTCCTCCTCTGCACAGTCCCTCTGTCATTCAACCAGTCATTCCGGCTGCTGCAGATATGGCATCAAGCAATTCAGACAAGGTCCCTGCTCCCCAGAGCTTAATTTTTGGAGAGGAGACAGTCAGTTGACAAGAACGCAAATTGGCAGGGAAGGCCCCTCCAGGAGGTTGAGTTCCTAGTCAGTGTCCGGCCCTGGTCCCTGGCTAGGGGCAGGGTGGGGGCACAGCGGGCCTGGCCTAATTGTGGGTCGGCCTTTACAGGCCAAGGATCTGCCTTTCCTCCTAGGGCGGTTATCAGGATAAATATACCCAGCTCCCCATTCCTGGGGAGTTACTCACCAAGTAAAAGCACCCCGCTGCGGATTAGGTTACCTTGGCTCTAACTGGTCAAGTGCTCTGGGCTGGAGGGAGGGATGGGGACTTGGGGCCGGGGGAAGGGGGAGAGCCGCCTTCCTGGGGATCAGCGCTCTGCTCTCCTTCCTAATCTGGAAGAGTCTCACCGAAGGGGCTGAGATGGGACCATCCCTGAGCCAGCCCTGGTGTTTACATAGCTCCTTCCTTAGCAAGGGCCCAGCCCAGCTCGCTGCTTAGAGCCCTGAGCTCCAGCAGCTTATACCAAGGCCTGGCAACTGCTCCGGCACACGCGGCGCGCGGGCCTCCCAGGGGGCCTGAACCTCTCTAGCCGAGTTCTGGGCCCAGTGGGATATGCAGGTGTAAGGCTGGGCTTCCCTGTGCTCTGGGGAGGGGGCTTGCGGAGCTGGTGCCGTGCTGCTGGGAGGGAAACGGCAGGGATTGGCAGCCGGCTCTGGGCTGCTGGGAAGGCCCTTGTGCTGTGGCAGCCCCTCGCCGCCTGAGGTGGCGCTGTCCTGGCAGTGTTGGCTGCTCCTCACCTCTCCCTGTAGGCTCAGCTGGGTCAGCCCCTGCCTGGGGTGATGAAAGCTGAATTAAACCGGCCTGCGGAAAGAAGGTGGGTGAGCAGTCTTGAAGAGATTGCGCTGCGTTCTTACTGTGGGCCCCTTCTCCTGCAGGCTTCAAGACCGTCAGGTCTGTGGAGATGGGGTCTCCCTGACCACTGCTGGTTCTGGGAGCTGCCAAAGGATCAGACCTCTTCTAGTTCGATCAGGGCTCCCAGGGAGGGCAAGAGGCAGAGGGTCCCAGGCATGGCTGGTATGGGAGGGCAGCCTGCCACACTCGGCATTTACCTGCCCCAGCGTGGGTATGGGGGAGGACCTGGTGGGGGGCTTCTTTGGGAGGTCTTTGTTTTGGCCAGAAATGTGCCCCTTTTTGCTTGTCTAAGGACTGGACTGTAGCATCCTTTGCCTCAGGGCTGCGATGGTGTGGGGAGGTGCTCTCTCTCCCTTCAGCTCTCCAGACTTCTGAGAGGGACCTCCCATGTACTTAGCAACTCCCATTTACTGAGTGCGTGATGGGCGCTGCGTTCCAGCTGCTGTGCTAAGTGGACACGTTTTATCCACTTTCTCGTTTAATCCTTACTCCCACTCTGGTAAGATGGTGGAATTCCCGTTTGACAGAAAGGAACCTAGCAGTTAAACAGCCTGTTCATGTGACTCAGAGTCCCCTCTGTATGTGAGGTCTATCACCTAGTGGGCCCAGGGAATGTAATAGCTCTGGGTCCCCCCCTCCCCTGTCCCGCCTAGGGTGGATGGACCTTTATCTTGGCACCCGCTGGGCCTCTGGTCTTGACAGTTTATCAAATACCAAGAAGTGGTGGGGGGCGGGAGGGGGGGGGCTGGCCTCAGAGTAGGAAGAAGCCTGTGACAAGCCCGAACTGGTTCTATGCTGCAGCCAGAACTGGGGTGTAAGAGATGGTCTTTAACCTATTATTGGGAGCTCACGGCGTCAGGGTGTCAGCCTGGGTCCCCAGAGCTGGGGCTCCAGCTGCCCGAGTGCTTTGGGCTGGGGGAAGGGATGGGGTTAGGGAGCCGGGGGAGGCGGGTAGACCTGCGCTTCTTCCTCTGCTGGAAGAGCCTCGCCGAAGGGCTGAGATGAGGGATGCCCCGGCCCTCTCGGTCCTGCGCCCCTGGGCTGGCATAGGCATGCGAGGGGCGCAGCTGCGGCATTCGCCCTGGAATGCGGGCGGACCGGCCCCTCGGTTCCCTCCCTCCCGGGGCGGTGGGGCGGGGGGCGCGTCTTAACCCCCTCCAGGCCGCAGTCCAGGCGGTCCCCAGTCGGGCTCCAAGGATTCCGCTCAGTCCGTCTCTGGCACCCGGGCAAAGACCTGCTGAGAAGTCCCGACCTGCTCGTGACGGGGCGGGGACCCCGCGGGTCCCCAGAGAGCCCCGAGCTCTGCGGGCCGCGTCCCGAGTTCCAGGCACGGCCCCCGGGGCCTTGGCAGCCAAGCCGCCTCGCGCTCCTCCTCGTTGGCTTCTCCGTCTCTCCAGTTCGACCGACCTTTCTCGGGAATCAAACTCGAGTGAGCCCACGGTCAAGGGCTCCCGGGTCTTCCCCGTTCGGAAGTTCCGTGACTGCGCGAGGTTGCCTGCGGTTGCTGTGGGCGGCCGGAGCCGGCGGGCCAGCAGCGCCCTCTGGTGGTCAGCGAGGACGGCCCTCTCTCTTGCTCCGCTGGGGACTTTGCACCCAGCAGGCTGGGCTCAGCCGCACCGCCATCAGCCTACCCCAGCCCCGAGAGGAGAGCCCCCACCGCCATCCCCCACGTTAGCCGGTTCCGGCTTTCCACCTGCGGTGGATGGGGGGCCCTTGTCAGCCCGCCCAGAGGGGCCAAAAGGCTGCAGAATTCAGGGTGGTTTCTTCCAGAAAGGGCATGAGAAGCCCCAGGGAGAGTTTCCTCCTGCAGGGTGACTTGGGTGGTCCCCACTGCTCTCGAATGTCCCGCGGGTCTCAGGCCTGGACCCAGAACTTCAGTGGAATGGTGTAGATGATGTCTGAGGCTTTCCCTGAGCCTGAACGAGGAGCCCCCACTGCTTCTAGACAGGTGTCTGAAATGTGTCCCTAGAACACATGGGAAGGAGGTTGTGCCTGGGGTCTTGTAGTACTGCAGTGAGTACCATTTTCTCTGAAGGCGGGGCTGCTTGATGCCTTCCTTGGCTTCTGAGCAAAGGAATCCCTGAGCCTGCCCCTGGGGTCTTTAGAGCTGGGCACCAGGGGCTAGCTGTAGCTGAAAACTAGGGGAGCTGCCCCTCCTGGAATGGGGCACCGCCTGCTAATGAACTCCTTGGTCTGTCAGGGGAGGAGCTTGCTGAGCTTTCCAGGCAACCTTGGCCCTTACCCATTTTGCAATCTGTGGGTAGATATCAGGCATCTGTACTCATAGGGATCAAAACGGAGAGCTCAGCGTCTACTCCCTGGCTGCCTCCTGGCTGGTGGGGGGTTTGGGGGGACAGTGAACCCAAGTCCTATCTAGGTCACTAGGCAACGACAAAGGGCAGGGAGAGAGGAAGCTATGCTAAACAGGGACCCTGTGGCTTGTGGAGGTTCTGTGCTGGGATCCGTCTCACTCAGACAAAAGTTGGGGAAAAGATGGAAAATGAAGTGTCCTCTCTCTGACGTCTACACATAGTTCACTTTGAATGCTACTTTATTACTTTCCTTTCCTCTTCAAGGTTGCCTTTTTTCACATCTTGCCCAGATTCTAAGACTGAGGACGACAAGTCATTGCTTTGTGCCCTGTTCTCCTTGGAGGAAGGTCTTTTTCTGAATTTCACCAAGCAAATAAAATCTGATATTTGCAGTTTCAATGCACTTTAGCATATGTTATCTCATGTAAATCTCACTCCTGTGCTACAAGGCAGGAGTTACTCATCTCAGCAGACTGAGGAAATTGAGGCTCTTAGAAGCTAAGCGGTCGGCTGTGTGGCCGTGGATTCTAGGTAGACAGAGCTGCTGGGACTTGAACTCAGGCCTGGCTGGACTCCAGAACTTGTGATCTTTTGTCTCTGTCCCCAGGACCACACCCTCTTACCACCAGTCCACCTAACCTGTGCACCAGTGTTAGAAAGAGCCCCTCGCAGTAATCAACTGCCTAGACTTTACTGAGGATCCCACCATGCCTGAAGGGGTGTGGTGGGTTGGCGGGCCGAGTCCTTGCTTCAGAAGGTTTGCAGGGCAAGGTCACCATTTCTCTTCCATTGAGTGCTTTGGAGCCCGAGATACCTGGGTTCAGACCCCAGCTTGGTCACTTGGACTAGTTTTGGCGGTGTGGGGACATGACTTCTCCTTTCTGAACCTCAGTTTTACCCTCTCTGCTAGTGTGGTCATGAGGAGGCAGGGAGGCGATGCAGGTGAAGCTCCTGACACCAGAACGGGAGCTGCTCCTTTTACCATTTATTGCATTGTTATTGTTATCACTTGAGCTGGGGAGCCATCTGGGGTTTCCTCAACAGCTCTGCCCTGGTTGGTGAAAAAGGGACCCCACCCTGCTGTATTGGGCCCACAGGAAATGGGGACAGAGTGTGAAGCTAAGGCAGCAAGTGTGGCAGTGTAGAGGCCATTGGAATTTGCCCTGGACACCGGTTCCTTTTCCGCTGTCACCTAGTCACACACCGACTCCCTCTAGTTCCGGTTTGCTGGAGAGAGGAAGTTGGAGCTCCTCCAAAGGACCTGGAGGGGGAGGGGGCTGCAGGAACTGGCCTGCCCCGGAAGTTGGAAGGAGACTTGGGCAGGGCTTCTGGCCCCATGGCTCTGGCCTTCGGAACAAGCTTCCCCTCAACCATCTGGGCAGGGGCCTGGGTAGGTGTGAGCAACCCTGAGGGTCAGGAGAGCAGGGCAAGCTACTGGCAGCTGTGGGTGGCAGCTGTGGGTGCGCAGACCCAGGCCCTGCTCCGGGTGGGGGTGGGGACAAGGGAGCATCAGACTGGGACCCCTCAGAGCTTGGACCCAACATTCAGGAAGTTGTACTCTTTAGATATGGCATCCTCCTGTGATCACGGCAGCCTCTTGCAGGCTGGTCATTTGGAGTTGGAGGCTTCTGAGGAGTCCATCAGTCACTAGCTGTGTTAACTGGGGCAAGTCCCTTCACCTCTCAGAGCCTGTTTCCTCACCTGGGAAGGGAGGATCGGAATTCCAGGGAAATGTTACTCACAGCCAGGGCTGGCCTGATGAGTGTCCCCGAGGCTGGGGTTCGGTGTTCCGACCCCCAGCGGATCTCCAGGGAGCTGAAGAGTGAGCCAGGCTGTGAGCTGGGCAGGAATGAGGGCGTGGCACCCGGGGCCCAGCTGTCTGGGGTGGGGCTGTGGAGGGTCCCAGGAAGCAGGGTGGGGGGTGGTGGGAGGTGGGGGTGAGGTTGGGGGACAGCAGCAGTTCCTATGCCTGCCCCTCCAGCTGCACCTTCTTGTTGGGAGGCTGGGGAGATCCAGGGCCCCCCACTGGCTGCCTGGTGCCAGGGTAATGGGAGCCTGCACCCGAGGGCTGATTCAGCTCCCTTGCTGCTGCTCTTAAAAGCTGAAGAGGGGGGCCCTGAAGCCTCGGGGCCGGGCCGCTTGCCAGGCTTCAGCAGAAACAGCCGACAGAGCAGTCCTGCCCCCCTGCCCCCCGCGCCACTCTGCTGAGGGGGGTGGGGACCACGGCACCAGCCCCGTTCCAGCCCCCACCTCCCCACACACCTCACCCCATCACCGGGACTTGCAGGAGGCACTTGGAGCCAGGGGGTTCTGCTTCCACATGGTCAGGGGGGCAGGTACCAGCCCACGGGTTCCCTTCGGTCTGGGGTCTGAGAAAGCCTCCACTCTGGCAGTGCCCGGGCCCCTCCCCGTGACGTGGGGCCCCTCCCGCCCGTCCTCCTGCGCTGCCCTGCGGAGTCGGAGCGCCGAGTGCCAGGCAGGCCGCGCTCACTTGCAGCCAGCCAGCCGCCCAGCCCTGTTGGGAGCACAGCGCCAGGTGCCCGACTCCCAGAGGTAGGAGAGCCCCGAGGGGCAGCCCCAGGAGCTGCCAGAGCACTTCCAGGCTTGAGTCAGGGCAGGAGAAGGGCAGCCTTGGTAGCTGGTTCCTCGTCAGGCTGGTCTGGGCTGGAATCTTCCTGTCCTGAGGCTGGTCATTTCTCCCATGGGTGGGGCAGGTGCTCAGAAGTCCTTAACTCTTAGGGTGTGTGCAGGGAGGGCACTGCCCCTGGAGAGTTCCCAGGAGCCTGCTTCTTACTCCCTCTCCCCCTTCTCTTTGCAGACGCCCTCCTGGCAGACTTGGAGTCCACCACCTCCCACATCTCCAAACGGCCTGTGTTCTTGTCAGAGGAGACCCCCTACTCATACCCAACTGGAAACCACACATACCAGGATATTGCAGTGCCACCCCCTGTCCCCCCACCCCCATCAAGCGAGGCCCTCAATGGCACGATTCTTGACCCCTTAGACCAGTGGCAAACCAGTGGCCCCCGATTCATCCACCAGCAGGTAAGAAGGGAACAGGGGCTGGGGAGCCCCCAGAGTCTTTGGGGGATAAAGGAGCATCACTGGCAGGGGCTTGGGGAGCCAGAGGAGAGATGGAATTAGGGGAAGGGGGAGAAGGCCAGGAAGTGTCCAGCTTTCCCCAACCTGATGCGGTTCTTCCACCTATCACGTGGGCGGGGTGGGGGGCGGGCGGTGGCAATGAACCACGTATTAATCACCGGTCTCCCCGCCAGAGCGTGGAAATTCCCTGGTGAGACTGGCTGTGAGCAGGGGCCTCCTGGGGGTGACTCGGGACTGTTCCTGGCCCCCAACCCCTTTCCTCCCCTGGGGGAAGGCTTTCGTCCTACCAGACTCCTGAGTATTCTCTGTCCTGCAGCCTCCTTCCCCGTCACCTGTGTACAGCTCCAGTGCCAAAGCTTCCAGTGCCTCCGTCCCCCAGGACGGCGTTAGTTCAACGTGTCCCCGCACAAGCGAGGAGGAGCACGTCTACAGGTATTGCCCCAGCCCCTCGCCAGGTGCCTTCCCCTATGCTGTGCAAATCCCGGGTGCCTGGCTGGGGCTGGAGGTAGCTGAGGCCTCCCCCATGTGGTGCCAAGGCCAGGGCAGGTGGCCAGGGACTAGACATGGCCACTGGCTCTCGGGGCTTCTGCCTCAAGCGCCCTTGGGAAGGGGTTGCCACTGCAGAGGCCTCCCAGCTGCCTAGTCCACCTTATCACTGCCATCTCCTCGCGGCAGATGGGCTGGGAGGCTGCAGCCCCTCCTTGTAATTGAGGAACTGAGGCAAGACTTCCTTCCTCCGCCTGCTTCTTACCACATCCCTTCTCCACTTGGTCCTCTTGCCGCGGGGCACTCTTATTCCTCTGCCTTATTCTTCTTGAGAGTTTGGGGGCTGCCAAGCTGGTCCAGGGCTGGGGAGCCCTTCTCACTGTCCTCCTCCCTTGCCTCCCAAAGCTTCCCCAACAAGCAGAAGTCGGCTGAGCCCTCCCCCACCGTGATGACCTCGTCCCTGGGCAGCAACCTTTCCGAACTCGACCGCCTGCTGCTGGAGCTGAACGCCGTGCAGCAGAGCCCCCCCAGCTTCCCTGCAGGTATAACTGGTGTCTGGGCCCTGGGCCTGGAGGACCCTCCGGACCCAGCTGCCATTTTCTGGGTCTCCAGAGGGCCCAGGGGCTAAGCAGCCGTTCTCTCTCCCTCTCTCCAAGATGAGGCCAACTCCAGCCCCCCACGGCCTGGGGCCCTCAGCCCCCACTATGGCGTCCAGGAGAATAACAGCTCCCTGGGGGGCAAAGCCGGACCCACGACAAAAGAGAAGCCCAAGCGGAACGGGGGCCGCGGCCTGGAGGACATGCGGCCCAGCGTGGAGAGTCTCCTGGATGAGCTGGAGAGCTCCGTGCCCAGCCCTGTGTGAGTGTCCCCGTCGGCTGCACCCTGGTACCCTCCGTTCCCTCTCCAAGTGCCTGTTGTGTGCAGGCCCTGTGCTGTGGGGGCCCAGTGGCGAGTCCCGGCAGCACCACTCCTGCCTCCCTGGGGCAACCCTCAGGCAGAAGGGGCTGAGAGCGCAGGCTTTGGAGTCACCCGTAGGGTTCAGATCTTGGCCCTGCCACTTACTAAGTGTCAGCTGTCAAGTCTAAGTTTTCTCATCTGTAAAATGGGCTGGGGGGACATGGGATAATGGGGGTAAGGCTGCCTACCTCAAGAATAGAGTTGGATGAGGGCTGAAAGCAAATAGCGTATGTGAAGCACTTGGAATGATCTCTGGCACATAGAACACAGAGGAAGTGCTTAGTAAATGTTAGCTGGTATTTTCTGAGGTGTTGGTTATCACATGCTCGTCCCGTGTTGGATGCACGTGGGGTGCACGCAGGGTGCTTGGGCTTGTTTAACAGCCCAGCTTTAACCAGGGGTAGGGGGCCAGGGAAAGGCGCCATTTTAGCTGCCCTCTCTGCCCCCTGGTTGACAGCCCCCTCCCAGTGACAGGTCCCCAGGAAAGGTGGGGAGCTGGTGGGACCACAATGTCAGAGTTTCCCTTGGGGGAGGGTCCCTCTGGGGGAGTGTGGGGTGGGTCCCGAGTCCCAGGTGACGCCACGCCTGCCCCACAGCCCCGCCATCACCGTGAACCAGGGCGAGGTGGGCAGCCCCCAGCGAGTCACCTCCAGCCAGCAGCAGACGCGCATCTCGGCCTCCTCTGCCACCCGGGAGCTGGACGAACTCATGGCCTCGCTCTCGGACTTTAAGGTGCCCTGTGGCCCCTCGAGCTTCTCCGCCCTTCCCCCCTCCTCCATGCTTCTCCCTCACCTCAGTGTGAGTAGCTGGAACTTGGTTCCTCAGCATTTGAGTGCCTCGCCCCTGAGCCAGGGACCCCACAGTGCCCTGGCCTTGCTGAGATATGGCGGGGGGAGGGCCAGGCCGTGTGGGGACCGAGCCGCCACGGCAGCCCATGAAGGCAGAGGAGCGCTCAGCGAGGACATTCCTTCCTCCCTGGGCACTCCCAGCCACTCAGGCCAGCGGGACCAGGAGCTGGGACAAAGGGCCCTGTGTTGCTGGCTGCCCTTGGAGGGGGAGGCGCTCTTCGCTGGAGCACGTGGGACTGGGGATCCCGTGCCTGAGTGGTCATTTGCCCGGGAGCCCCATCTCCCACACCAGCTGTCCTCAACACATCCTTTTTCTTCCTGCCTCTGACCTCCTGAATCCACAGGTCCCCTCAGCAGCCTTCCTCCGTTCTTCCCTCTCGCCCTCCGTGGCCTGGCAGCTGGGCCCCGGAGTTCCCACGAGTTGTGTCCGTGTGAAACTCGCCCATCAGGCTGCTGGGCCGGTCCTGCGTGAGGTGCCCTTTCCCCCCGGCTCCCGGGCTCCCCAGCCCTGCCAGGCCCGAGATGTTTTATTTAGAGGATGCAGGGCCTGCCAGCAGCACCTAAGTGGGCACAGATACTGGCAGAACTCGCCAGCAGTTGCTGACTTCAGCCTTCCACGTGGGGCTGCCGGAGACCTCTGGGGCATGACTTAGGGAATCTGAGATGGGAAGCACGCGGTCCACGTGCTCTTGGCCCTGAGGGGACTTTCTGGCCTTCCTTCAGCTGGGCTTTCATGGGGAGGGTGGGAGGGGGTGAGCCTGGGGTTGCGCCCCTTGCCTGCTGTGTGCTCAGCTCCGCGTCAGTGGTTCTGAGCAGCCGTGATCAGAAGCAAGTTGGATTCAGGTGTTGGCCCCTGGCGCCCTTCAGGTGGCTGATTTCTGAGACCCGGTGTCCCGATGCCCAGGGAGAAGGTGCACGGGGTCTAGCCGTGCCCTAGAGCAAGGTCTTGTGTGAAGGAGGGAAGCAGGGGTGTCTGGGAGGGCCACAGCAGAGGTCCGAGGAGGGCATCTGCCCGCAGCTCACTCTCCCTCGACGTGTGCCCTGAGCTGACCTCCCTGGTCACCTAGTCTCCCAGTGTTGTCCCCTCATCTGTCCACCTCCCCCTTAACCTTTTCTCCCTTGTACCTGTTCTGGCTGGGCTAAGGCTGGTCTCACAGGCCTGGCTCAGTGGCTGCCCTCTGCTGCCTGAGTTTGATGGGGATCAGGGATGGGGAGCCCAGGAGAGCCTTCTTTGGGGTCTGGATCTCCTTCCAGGGTCAGTCTCCATGCTTCAGCTTCACGGCCACCTTGGGTGCTGTAGACAGCGGCTCCGTGACCCTAAGGCGGAGTGCACCCCTGGTGGTGAGCCTCCTCGCTCACCTCTCCCCTCTTCTCCCCTCTGTCTTTGTCTTTCTCCTCCTCCAGACCAGCTCCTCTGCTGTGGCCCTGAGCTCCACTCCATCCCCACACAAAATGCTTCCTCCTCCTCCTCCCACACCCTCCGTAATCCTGCCATCCACTGCTAAACTCTCCCCTCAAGGCCAAGGCCACACTCTGGAGGGCCTGTGCATTGAGGGAAAGGCTAATGGACGGGGCCTCCTAACCCCTGTACCCCCCAGCTGGCTCGAGTTGGCGGGCCTTGGGGTGACACCTGACACCCCCAACTCAAGATCTCCCTCTGCGGAGGGTTCTCTGGGGCCACGTGGTGCAGAGAGCCAGGCTCCAGTCTGGATGGAAGGCCCTACCAGAGACACATGGGATCTCAAGAGTCAGCTGTCCAGGGCTCCTTCTTGCCCCACTCTAACCGGGGCTGGTTGTGGAAGCCCCCAGGGGCTACTGGCCAGTCCTCTGTGCCCAGAGGAGACCGTGGCTGCCACATGGGAGCCGCCGTGGGCTTTGGAGGTGTTCAGGCCTGAGACTCCCTGTGGAGCTGCACGCACCTTTCAGAAAGTAGCTGAGCCGGCTCTTATAGCTGTGGACCGTCAGGCCATCTTCCCAGACACCTGCAGGTTCACAAAGCAATATGGACAGTGGGAGGAGGGGGCAAGGCCAGAGCCAGTCGAGAAGGAGCAGCTAAGTGGCGAGATGCCCAAGAGTGGAAGCTTGATCAGGCCAAGCCAGGGACCTGAGACCCCAAGGAGCCCCGAGGGCACCCCTGAAGCTGCTACCGAGGCCGGGAAGGAGCAGCCGGAGCTTCCACACTTCACGGTCATGGACACGCCCAGCACCACGGAGCGGATTTCCACCTCTGGCCAGGCAGGCGCCAGCTTGCACGGCTGCTAGGCGTGGCCCTCGGAGGCTGAGAGTGGCCCAGCCCCTGCACTCTTCGCTAACTGCATGCAGCCTCCCACTCCATGCATGTTTGCCTGGGCAGCAAATCCAGGCACTGTGGCCTGTGGCCCTGATGACCGTGACTCGGTGGTGGGTTCTGTGGGGCCAGCAGAGCTCTCTGGACTACAGAATTTCTCTTAGCAACAACTGCCTTTTGCTGGTTTGAAGCTTTGTCCTTTAGAAGAGCTAAATGCTACCTCTGGCATCCGATGTACATGCGATGGCTCAGAGCATGGGCTTTGGAAACAGATAGACCCGGAAACAAATCCCCCCTGCTCCAACACTGGCTGTGTATGTGACCTTGGGCAACCCCCACAGCCTCAGTTTTCTTATCTTTAAAATGATGGTGAGGACAGACTATCTCCCCTAAGGTTGTCCAGAGGATTAACTTGAGATAATTCCTAGAAAGTACTTAGAACACAGGGGCCTGGCCCCTCAGGGCATGGTGTTACTGTTATTTGCTTTTTACTTGGGTAAAACTTTATGCCCTTTCAAAAGCACACAAACAAGAGAACTCTACAAACAAGAAGATTTTGTAGAAACGAAAACTAGTTAAAATTTTTACTGGGAGAAGAGACTGTATTTTCTATTGCAAATCAAAAAAAAAAAAAAGAGAAAGGGAGGAAGGAAGGGAAGGAGAGAGCCTTAGGCCTTCTAGAACTTCCACTTATATCTGTTGTGCACCCCCCCTTTTTTTTTAATTAGTGAATTACAACCCCATTTTAAGGATGGAGAAGCTGAGGCCCTGGGAGTGGAGTGTCTGGCCCCGGGCGAGCGCTAGGTCTGTGGTCTGCCTCGAGGCTAGCACTGCCAAGGGAGTCTGCTCTGCCTTGGTCTCTGTCCCAGGGGCCTTTCGCCCACTGCCTCTACCTCTACCTGCTTGGCTCTTCTGGCGTTTTTGTTTTGCCCTCCCTTCCCTGGGACACCTGAGTGTGGACTGAGCAGCCTTGCCCCCCAGCCCAGAGTGAGACCGTGACGGCTTCCCTCCCCACCCACCCCTCAGATTCGCTCTGTGATCAGGAGGAGCCGGGAGACGGGCCACGCACACCCCATGTCCCGGGAGCCCTCCCCTCGCCGCCGGCTGGACCCCGCCACCCTGAGCAGGACCCCGTCCCAGGAGCGGCTCATCGCGGAGCTGCAGGGCCGGCTGGGCATCCAGCCGGAGGCCGAGGAGGCCGCAGGGGCCTCTGCAGAGGACTGGCTGACGGAGGGCGTCGTTATCACCGTGCAGCCATGCGGGCGGCGGGCTGGGGGGCAGCTTGTAGAGAAGGTAGCAAGAAGCTGGCCGGGGATTGGCGTCCACATTGCTCCCTGGCCCCAGCGCTGGCTGGACAGGAGCCTGGGGGCCTTACATTCTGAGCTCCTGTGAGGCCGTGTCACTCACGGATAAGAGCTGAGTGGGAAGGCCTGGGGCTGGCACCTCTCTGTCCCCTGCCCGCTGAGCTGATGTTTTCTCCTGCCCTCCTCCTCTCTCCCTCCTTTCTTCCCAGGTTGTCTTCCCTCCTGGCTCTCCCATCCCCCTGAGAAGCACCATCTCTGTTCTGGCTCCTCCTTCTGTCCCTTTGCTCCAGCATCACAAAGACGCCTCGGCCAGCAGCAGCTCTTCTCCCCTGTCCCCGGGGCCCTCTGCCTTTCCCTGCGGCCCTCTTGGGGTCCAGAGCACCGGGGACGGTCCCCGCAGTGAGGATGCGCAGGGCCTCACCCCTCCCACCCCTGCACCCCACGCTGGGAAGGCTGTGGGCTGCCAGACCGACGAGGACCCGCTCTTCCCCCCACTGCAGGCAGGCTGCCCAGGGGCCCCAGTGCTGGCCCAGTTGCCCCCGCCCTGGTGCCTGACCACCCCCCTACCCCCTCTGTGCACACCTGACCCGCTGGCACCCTTCTATCCCCTCATCTGCTAGCACAGCCCAGAGCCCGCAGCCCTTTTACCCTGGCCCCTCACTCGCCTGATGCCCACGCCCCTCTCCCCAGAAGCCAGCTGCCCTCTTGCTTCCCTGAGGGGGGCTCCCCTCTGCCGGCCCTTCTCGGCTGCCCCTAGAGACTGCCAGGCCCCCACCTGAGGAAGCCAGTCCCAGGGCAGAAACCGGAAACCTGTCTCTTCCCGTTCTCACCAGCTCCCTTCCATCCCCAGTACCTGGAGAGGCCTCTTTGCCCTCTGACCCCAGCTCTCCTATCCTGACTATATCCCATGCCTGTGGTCAGCTCGCCCCCCTCTCCTTCTCCATCTCTCCCTGGGCCCCTCTTTGGGTTGTTTTTCTCTAGATTTTTTTCCCTTCTTTTCTCATCCTAAATTGACTTTTGTGAATTGATCCACTGACAAGGTCTCTTAATCTTTCTTCATTGATTTTTTTTTTTTTCCTAATTTCTTTTCCTCTTTTCTACCCCTATCTAAGATCCAAGGCCTGGAACAAAGAATGGATGGAGAGCTGTGCTGGGCGGCTGGCTGGTCCCCGAACGGCAGGCAGAGCAGCCAAGGGCAAGACGAGGGAGGGGTCAGTGCCAAGGGCTAGGGGCTTAGTTTCCTGCTTGTCACGTTAGCCTGGGCTTGGTCCTGCCAGCAGGGTGGCAGGGCCCGAGAGCAAGCCCCTCTGACTGTCAGGATGTCCTCCTGGTGCCACTCCTCCCTGGCTCATCAGGCCTCCGAGGAGGTTGCGCTTCTTACCTCCTTCATCCCAGCTGTCCAGGAAGGACACGGGCCCCTGGTGTGCGGCCGTGAGACACCACATTCCAAGCCCCTGACCGGCCCTCCCTGTCCCCACAGTTCATGGCTCAGGGAAAGGCGGGGAATAGCTCTCCCCCTGGGGGAGCCCCAAAGCCTGGCAGCCAGCTCGACAGCATGCTGGGGAGCCTGCAGTCCGACCTGAACAAACTGGGTGTCGCCACAGTTGCCAAAGGGGTCTGCGGGGCCTGCAAGAAGCCCATTGCTGGGCAGGTGAGGAGGGCGAGGAGTGGCGGGAGGTAGGGGGCTGCAGGTAGGCCTGGGGCCTTTGCTCCTCGGTCGGGTGCTCCGTGGCGTGCCTCGGCCTGGAACCACGTTCCATCTCCTGCTTCAGGTCGTGACTGCCATGGGGAAGACGTGGCACCCGGAGCACTTCGTCTGCACCCACTGCCAGGAGGAGATCGGGTCCCGGAACTTCTTTGAGCGGGATGGGCAGCCCTACTGTGAAAAGGACTATCACAACCTCTTCTCTCCACGCTGCTATTACTGCAACGGTCCCATCCTGGATGTGAGTTCTCCCTTCCCCGGGAACTGGGCCAGGTACCCACAGAGGCTCCCCTCATCTTCACAGCAGCCCTCTGAGGGTCAGGAGGGGCCACCTGAGGCTCAGAGAGGCCCCATCCCATGCCCCAGCTCACACTGCTGGTACACGCTTGGCCTGGAGTTCCAATGCAGGCCCGAGCCAAAGGCTATCCTAATGCAGCCAGGCGGCCCCACCTCCTTCCCCCTCCTGTCCCGCGTTCTCATCTGTGGAGACTCCCTGGGGTTCGAAGCCCTGAGCAGATAACCAGAGTGAATCCTGGCTCCCTCACTGGTCGGCTGTGTGACTTTAGGGAAGTGCCTGGCCTCTCTGAGCCTAAGCTTCTTCAGTTATAAAATGGGGATCATGGTGAACCTGTGATCTAGGCCCCACGTGAGGATGACAGGCATGTCACACCTCTCCATAAACCTTAGCTCTCCGTGGCATTAATAGGAGATACCTTCCTTGGCTGTCTTGAGTTGGGATTGAGGCAGGGCAGGGCCTTTCCTGTGGGTCTGAGATGTGGGGCCTGTGCTGCAGAGCTCGCAGCTCGGCTTTGACCCCATACTCCCGTTTCACAGAAAGTGGTGACGGCCCTTGACCGGACCTGGCACCCCGAGCACTTCTTCTGTGCCCAGTGCGGAGCCTTCTTTGGTCCTGAAGGTACTGACCGGTGGACCAGCCACCGCCTCCTGGGAGGGGCCAGGAGTGGGGGTGGGTGGGTGATTTCGCTGATGCTGGGGTCGGCGTAGCCCCACTTCTGGAGGCCCTAACTCTGCTCCTCCAATCCCTGCCCCCTCAGGATTCCACGAGAAAGACGGCAAGGCCTACTGCCGGAAGGATTACTTCGACATGTTCGCGCCCAAGTGTGGTGGCTGCGCCCGGGCCATCCTAGAGAACTACATCTCGGCCCTCAACACCCTGTGGCACCCCGAGTGCTTCGTGTGCCGGGTAAGGAGCCTCCGCCCCGCATCTGGGCGTGGACAGGGAAAGAGGGGCCTCCCTGGGGTACAGTCGGGAGCAGGCTGAGCAGGCAGAGAGCACAGTCCCTCGAGTCCAACAGGCCGTGGGCCAGGGTTTTACCAAGGCTGAGACAGACCAAGGGCAAGGGGGGCACGTCCCCAGGCCCAGGACTCCAGAGCATGTGAGGACCACAGGAGGTGATGCAGGCATTTTAGCAGCCTCGAGGGGAGTGGGCACTGGTTTCCAGGCTGCATTCTGGAGAATCCTGGGGGCCCACAAGTTGTTATCAGGGGTTCAACAAGGACTCTTTAACTAAAGAAGTTTGGGAGACACCGTTCCTTATAGGACTTCTCAAGCCTCTCATTCCCAAATGTGCACGTGGCTCTCCAGACGGGATTGAAGATGCAGAGTCAGCACTAGGGTTTCTTGGAACGCCGTGAACAGCTGCCCGGCTCGGTGTACAGGATTCAGGCCTAGGCTCAAACCCAGGCTATATGACCTTGGGCAAGTCCCTTAGTTTCTGTACCTCCATTGCCCCCTCTGTTTGGTACAGCACGTGGCATGTAGGAAGTGCTTAGCCAGTGGGAGTCATTGAGAGTGTGACAATGATAACCACACCTGCCCGCCATGCTGGGGGCCGCCCTGGCCCCCGGTCCCAGCCAGAAGGGACAGCCGGCTGAGCCCCCTCGCCTCTGCCCCATCCCCTCTTCTGTCTGGCAGGAATGCTTCACACCATTCGTCAATGGCAGCTTCTTTGAGCACGATGGGCAGCCCTACTGTGAGGTGCACTACCACGAGCGGCGTGGCTCGCTCTGCTCCGGCTGCCAGAAGCCCATCACGGGCCGCTGCATCACCGCCATGGCCAAGAAGTTCCACCCGGAGCACTTTGTCTGTGCCTTCTGCCTCAAGCAGCTCAACAAGGGCACCTTCAAGGAGCAGAACGACAAGCCTTACTGTCAGAACTGCTTCCTCAAGCTCTTCTGCTAGGCTCCCTCAGCCCTTCATCTGTCCCCTTCCCCAGCCCAGTGTCCCCAACTGCTACTGTGACCCAGAGACCTCGCCCAGGGGTGAAGGGGCAAATCCGACCGAAACTGGAACCGCTGTCCTCAGCCGGTGCAGGATGGGAAGAGGGCCTTGAGGGGTCCTGCCGGAGCCTCTCTGGCTTTCTGCCTCCTCCTGCAGCCTTGCAAGCTGGGCTCGGCCCACCAGTCGTCCTCCCCTGGAGGTGGAGCCTGGGGGGCCCCACCCCACACCATGCGTGTTCCCGAGAACCGGCCTGGCTGGGCCAGCACCCCACACTGGAGCCACCTCTTGTTCATATTTTGGCAGTGCAGCCAGGGGAGGGCAGGCAGGGTCAGCTCCCGGTACATGTCAGGTCCCTTTGTTACCCTTATTTCTCTCTGACCTAATTATCCTTGTTTTGAGAGTATTGGGGGACTCCTGGCTCCCTCAGAAGATGCCAGCATAAATCCATCCACCCAGGGGGCCATGGGAGGTCCCTTGCCCTCCTGCTGCCCTTCCCGTCTCCCGGGCCTGGGCGACTGCCCCACACCACCTCTCGCCCTGACCTCCCCTTTTTTAACTGCTCTGGTTCTACTGAGAAAGGCCTCTCAGCAATAATGTTTTATAGTCACTTCATCTCCACGACGGTGTGAGTGGAGACGTCACCCTGCGCCTGGACACTGTGCCGCCTTTGATAGATTTCTACACTGAGGTTTGAATTCATATCATCCGAGTTGCTTTTACTTCTCTTTACAGAATGATTTTGAAGAGATTTTAAAGATGTTCCTTTTGTATTCTCCTCGCCACCCGCACTAGTCCTGTTGGTGACGGTGGCTTTGGTATGGCGTTTGCTTTGTACTGAGGGCTTGGGGTCGGGGAAGCAATTTGTATTTTATTTTTTTCTTCGCACAAGCAGGTGAACTGGGAGCAGCTCTGTGATTCTCCTTTCATGTCACAACTCACCAGGACTGTTTTATAAACTGCTGTATTTTGAAACCCCTTCCCTAGTGCCCAGGCCAGCAAGCTCTTCACTAAAACTGGCTGAAGGGTGTCTTGCCCTTTTGGGCCTAGAATTCAGAACCCCATCTGTCCTGTTCCTGGGGAGAGAAGAAGGGAAAAGTGTGCTTTGAGGGTGCTGTTTCCTGCCCAAGTAAGCCATTAGGGCCTTCTGTTCCCCTCTGAACTTTTTGGCAGCAAAGAACACCCACTGAACACTCTCAGCCCTTCACTGCTTCTTTGGAGCTCTTTTTCCTGCCGTCTCAGGAAAGCTGGTGTCGGATTTTGACCGAAAAACCATCAAGATCTCTTAGGTTCTTGTTGATTCCATGGGGCCTGTCACTTCCCTAAATTCCCTGCTCTCCCTGGAGACTGGGTACCGGTTCTTCCCCATTTACAGGTGGGTGGCTGCTCAGGAGGTCTGGGGAGAAGGGCCCAGGTTGATGCAAGGGAAGGCCTGATAGGATTTGGGGCGGAGGGATAGGATCCTGGGCTGCAGCAAAGGGAAGCCCCCAGAGCTTTCTTCCCCAGGGGTGAAGCAGGAGCAGGTAGCCCTGGGGGTCCTGGTCAGGAGGAGGGGCCCCCAAGGGGTCTGAATGAGGGAGATCCAGACGCTGCACTGGCCTCATAGTAGAAGCTGCTGTGCGGGGGTCTGGGAAGAGGGGCCCCCTCTGTGGTGGGGCTGGGAGGTGGGCTGGGCCCCTCCAAAGGTCTGCCTCTCCACTTGCACCCATAGGCCTTACTGCTCTGTTTACAGTGACCCACCCGGGAACCCTCCCCAAGATGGACGGGGGTTTCTGGGGTCCAGCCTCTGGGTCGGTGGTTCTTTGATGATTTGATTTTGATTTTGTTTTCCCTGTAAACTTCTAACCTGGCTTTTTCCATTTCAATTCCTGTGATTTATGCCAATAAAATTTGCCATTATTTTCACCTGTGCTAGTGCCTTTTCTTTGCACTCCAAGATAACAACTCGGGGCAGATGTGGCTCAGATGGTTGGGCATCCGTCTCCCATATGGAGGGACCTGGGTTCAATCCCTGGGACCTCCGGTAAAAAAAAAAAATAAATTAATTAAAAAAATATAACAACTTAGTCCCAGCAGAGAGATCAAACTCTCCCCAGACTCACAAGGATGAGCAGTTTGAGGGCAGACATTGGTATATCCTTACTTGAGTCAAAAGCCCTTGGGGATGGGATCCCTGATGCCTCACTTGTCTGGTCTCGAGTTCTACCTGGCTCCCATGTGAGCTTTGTCCTTCCTGGGCAGTGGGTGAGGGAAGGCTGGGAGCAGCGTTTTTGGGCCCTGCGGGGGCCAGGCCTGGGCTCCCTCCCATGGATTCACTCAGGGCACCCTCACCTGGGCCTGTGGGTATCCTTACAGTCATTTACAGATTGGGAAAGAGGTTCAGAAAGGAGAACTGCCATGCACAAAGCAATCCCTTGAGCCAGGATATGAACCCAGGGCTTATCTCTGCCTGTGCAGAGCCAGACACCACTACCCCTGGCCTAGCACCACAGTGGGGACTGAAGAACCTTCCCAGGCTCCAGTAGCCTGACTTACACTGGATAATGGGACTCTACTGCCCCCAGATGGTCATGTCCATATTTGCATGCTTCCTCTTTGCTCTTGTCAGAACCAGAACCTGAGTCCTGGGCCCCCAGGAGCTGTTGTCATCTTCCCCGACAACTTTGTTCCACCTTGAGCTGAGGCTTCACACTTTCCCTGTTGGTTGGAATAGTTCTCCAAAAGCAGCACATTGCATTCTAGTCTGAACCCTGAACCATTTCACTTGTGCTATTTTAACGTTCACCCAAAGACAACTAATTGCTTGTTTTATTCTTCCAGCCTATGTTGGAAGAAATAGGTTTGGGATACTACACTGATTTGCTTTTCCGCTCAACTGCACTTTGTGGATATTTTCCCGTGTCAATAAATATGGATCTGCATCAAATTTTAGTGGCTTCATGGTATTCCATTATATTGATGTACTGCAATTAGAGAGGATATTTATATCATAAAGGCCAGGATGTCCTTGGGAGTGTACCATGTGAGTGAATACATACTTAAAGAAAAGTGAGTTTAGAGGGGGACAGCCCCAGGGTTTGTAAGGGACCTGAGTGAGAGCCAGGATGTTAAACTTGCTTCTGGCTTTCAATTCTGAAGCCAGAATTGGCTGAGGGCCTTGGGCAAATTATTTAACCTCTGTGTGAATTTTCTCACGTATAAAACGGGAATACTGATACTTACCTTAGAGGATTAAGGTGAAGATTAATGGAGATAACGTGCACAAAGTACTCAGTACAATGCTCAGCCTGCAGTAATGCATTGTTATTAAGAAAGGGTCTTAGCAGTTATAGACTGCACTCCAGCAATTTTTTTTTCAGATTTATTTATTTATTTCTCTCCCCCTTGGTTGTTTGCGCTCGCTGTCTGCTCTCTGTTTCTGTTCGTTCTGTGCTCTCTGTGTCTCATCTTTTTTAAGAGGTACCGGGAACTGAAACTTGAGCCACATCTGCTCCCTCCAGCAGTTCTTAAACAGGTTGATCATCAGAGGCACTGGAGGGCTTTATTTATTTATTTATTTATTTTTAATTTTTTAGGAGGTGCTGGGAATTGAACCCGGGCCCTCGTTCATGGGAAGCAGGTGCTCAACCACTGAGCCACATCTGCTCCCCACTGGAGGGCTTTATTTATTTATTTATTTTTAAAGATTTATTTATTTTATTTATCCCCCCCTTGCTGCTTGTGCTGCTGTGTCCATTCGCTGCGTGTCTTCTCCGTGTCTGCTTATCTCCCTTTTGCTGTGAGGTCTTGCTGCATCAGCCCACGGCGCTGCGCGAGCCGGCCTGCCCTCACAAGGAGGCGCCGGGAAGCGAACCCGGGGCCTCTCATATGGTAAACGGGTGCTCTATCCATTGCGCCACACCCGCTTCCTGCTGTGAGGTTGCTGCATCAGCCCACCTCACCGCTCAGGCCGGGGTGCCCTCACAAGGAGGCCTCGGGACGCAAACCTGGGCCTCCCATGTGGTAAACGGGGGCTCTATCCACTGAGCCACACCTGCTTCCCGCACTGGAGGGCTTTAAAACAAAACACAGGGGAGCAGATATGGCTCAAGTGGTCAAGCGTCCACCTCCCACATGGGAGGTCCCAGGTTCAGTTCCCGGTGCCTCCTGAAAAAACAACAACAAAAAACAGGCAAGGGAAGCGGGTGTGGCTCAGTGGATAGAGCCCCCGTTTACCACATGGGAGGCCCGGCGCCTCACAGCAAGGGGG
>JAQZBX010038382.1:0-23432 GCA_029593785.1 Cabassous unicinctus | reverse complement strand
AAAGGGAAAAAAAAAAAAAGCTATGGTAGCTATTCTAATGTCAGACAAAATAAACTTCAAATGTAAAGCAGTAATAAGAGACCAAGAAGGACTTTATATATTAATAAAAGGAGCACTCCACCAAGAAGAAATAACAACCATAAATATCTATGCACCTAACCTGGGTGACCCAAAATACACATGGCAAAACTGAAGGGAGAAATAGACATCACTACAGTAATAGTTGGAGACTTCAATACACTGTTCACATCAATAGACGGAACATATACAAAGAAGATCAATAGGAATAAGGAACTTAAACAACTTAATAAATGAACTAGACCTAACACACATATTCAGAACAATGCAGCCCAATACAGCAGGATACACATTTTTCTCAAGTGCTAATGGATTATTCTCCAGGATTGAATACATGTTGGATCACAAAACAGGTCTCAAGTAATTTTAAAAGACTGAAATTATACAAAGCACTTTCTCTCATCATAATGGAAATCAATAACAGGTGGAAGACTAGAAAATGCACAAATGTATGGAGGTTAAACAACACACTCAAACAGAAATTGCAAGAGCAATCAGGAAGTATATGAAGCTGAATAAAAATTAGAACACAACATATCAAAACTTATGGGATACAATGAAGTATTGCTGAAAGGGAAATTTATAGCTATAAATGCCTGCATTAAAAAGGAAGAAAGACCTTAAATGAAAGACCTAACCACATCCCTGGAGGAACTAGAAAAAGAACAATAAACTGATCCCAAAGCAAGCTAAAGGAAAGAAATAAAGATGAGAGCAGAAATAAATGAAATTGAGGATGAAAAAACAACAGAGAGAATCAACAAAACCAAAAGTTGCTTCTTTGAGAAAAGCAACAAAATTGACAAACCCTTAGTTAGACTAACAAAGAAATAAAAAGAGAAGATGCAGATAAAATCAGAAATGACATGGGGGACATTACTACTGAACCTACAGAAATAAGAGATCATAAGAGGATATATCAACAACTGTACACAAACAAACTAGGCAATGTAGACAAAAATGGACAAATTCCTAGAAACACACAAACTACATTGACTAGAAGAGAGAGAAGATCTCAACAAACCAATAACAAGTAAAGACAGTGAAACAGTCATCAAAAACCTCCCAAAAATGTAAAGTCCAGGACCAGATGGCTTCACAGGTGAATTCTACCAATCACTCAAAGAAGATTTAATGCCACTCTTGTTCAAACTCTTCCAAAAAACTGAACAGGAGGAAATGCTACCAAACTCATTCTATGAAGTCAACATCACTGTAATACCAAAGCCAGATAGAGACACAACAAAAAAGGAAAATTGCAGACCAATTTCTCTAAAGAATTTAGATGCAAAAACCCTCAACAAAATGCTTGTTAATTGAATCCAACAATACATTAAAAGAATTAAACACCATGATCAAGTGGGTTTTAACCTCAGTATGCAAAGGTGGTTCAACACAAGAAAAATCAATGTAATACACCATATTAATAAATCAAAAAAGAAAAAAACATGATCATCTCAGTTGACACAGAAAAGGCATTTGACAAAATACAGTATCCTTTCTTGATAGAAACACTCTGAAAGATAGGAATAGAAGGAAACTTTCTCAACATGATAAAGGGTATGTGCGAAAAACCCACAGCTAACATTATACTCAATGGTGAAAGACTGAGAGCTTTCCCACTGAGACCAGGAACAAGACAAGGATGCCCACTGTTACTGCTGGTATTCAGTATTGTACTAGAAGTTCTAGCTAGAACAATTAGGCAAGAAAAGGAAATAAAAGGCATACAAATTAGAAAGGAAGATGTAAAAGTTTTGCTATTCATAGATGATATGATCCTGTACCTAGAAAGTGCTGAAAAATCCACAGCAAATCTACTAGAGCTAATAAGCAAGCTCAAAGTTGCAGGATACAAGGTTAATATGCAAATATCAGTAGTTATTTATATACACTAGTAATAAGCAATCTGAGGAGGAAGTCAGGGGAAAAAATTTGATTCTTTGAAAGAATCAAATATTTAGGAATAAACCTAAGCAATGATGAAAAGGACCTGTGTTCAGAAAACTAAAAAACATTGCTAAAAGAAATCAAAGACAACCTAAATAAATGGAAGGACATTCCATGTTCATGGACTGGAAGACTGAATATTGTTAAGATGTAAATTCTACCCAAACTGATTTATAAATTCAATGCAATCCCAAAAACAATTCCAACAGCCTTTTCTGAAGAAATGGAAAAGCCAATTATCAAATTTATTTGGAAGGGTAAGGGGCCACCAATAGCCAAAATTATCTTTAAAAAGAACAAAGTTGGAGGACTCTCACTTCCTGACTTTGAAGCATACTACTTAGCTACAGTGGTTAAAAAAAAAAAAAAAGCATGGTGCTGGCATGGAGATAAGACAATCAAACTGAGTGCTCAGAATTAGACCCTCACATCTATGGTCAAGTGATTTTTGACAAGGTTGTCAAGTCCAACTAGCTGGTTCAGAAAGTCTATTCAACAAATGGTGCTGGGAAAACTGGATATCCATATCTTAAAAAAGAAAGAGGATGCGTATATCACATCTTATACAAAAATGAACTCAAAATGGATCAAAGACATAAATATTAAACCTAGAACCATAAAACTTCTAGAAAAAAATGTAGGGAAACATCCTTACAATATTGGGGTAGGCAGTGGTTTCTTAAACCTTATACCCAAAACGTAAGCAATGAAAGAAAAAAATAGATAAATGGGACCTCCTCAAATTTAAACACTTTTGTGCTTCAAAAGATTTTGTCAGAAGGTGAAAAGGCAGTCTACTCAATGGGAGAAAATATTTGGAAACCACATATCTGATAAGGGTTTGATTTTCATGTTATAGAAAGAGATCATACAACTCAACAATAAAAGGACAAGCAACCCAATTTAAAAATGGGCAAAAGACTTGAATAGATATTTTTTCAAAGAGGAAAAGCAAATGGCCAAAAAGCACATGAAAAGATGTTCTACATCACTAGCTATTAGGGAAATGCAAATCAAAACTACAATGAGATACCATTTCACACCTTATAGAATGGCCTCTATTGAAAAACAGAAAACTGTAAGTGCTGAAGAGAATGTGGAGAATTAGGAATACTCCTTCACTGGGAACATAGTATAGTGCAGCCTCTGTGGAAGACAGTTTGGCAGCTCCTCCGGAAGCAAGAAATGAAATTGGAATGTATATGACAGTATGGATGAACCTGGAGGACATTATGTTGAGTGAAATGAGCCAGGAACAAAAGGACAAATATTTTATGGCCTCACTAATATTAACTAAACACAACGAGTAAACTCATGGAGTTAAAATCTAGTGTATAGGTTACTAGGAGATAGAATGAAGGTTGAGAAAGGGAAGTTAATATTTAATGTATTCAGAATTTTTAATAAGGTTGACTGTAAACATTTGGAAATGGATAGAGTTGATGGTAACACATTATAGTGCATGTAACTAACACTGCTGGCTTATAAATGTGATTGTGGATAAAAGGGGTAGTCTAGGGAGGTAAATGTCAACAGGAAGAAAGCTAGAGGATAATCTTGTGATGGTATAACATAGTGAACTCAGTGGTTGATGAGGATTGTGGTTAATTGTACAAAGACAAGAATGGTTTTCTATGAACTAGAACAAATGTACATCACTATTACAGGATACTAAGAATTTGGTGATACATGGAGAAAATACAACTAATATAACTACGAACTATAGTTAACAGTAATATTGTAATTTTTTTTTTTATCAAAGGCAGAGAAAGTACTATATCAATGCAAGGGTCAACAACAGGGAGATATAAGGAGGTTGGGATTTTTCATTTTGGAGTAATAAAAATGTTCTAAAATTGACTGAGGCAATAACAGCACAGCTCTGTGATGAAACTGAGAGCCAATGAGTGTAAACTTTGGATGAAGTGTACAAAGCATGGGACCATATAACACAGTGAGCCCTGTGGTGGACAATGGACTGTGGTTAACAGCACAAGTATGCGATCGTTCTCTCTTAAACTATAACAAATGTACCATACTAATACATGGTGTTAAAAATAGGGTGGTTTGGGGGGAAGTGTATCTAATGTAAACTATAGTTTATAGTAATATTTTGTCATTCTTTAATCAATTGTAACAAATGTTCCACCACAATGTCAGGTTGGTTGTGGGGTGCTATATGGGAATCCTGTATGTTATATATAATTGCTTTGTAAACTTACAACTTTTCTAATAATAAAAAGAAAGACACGAGAATGCTGAAAGATTTCACAGGCCTGAATCGCACATTTATAATAGGAAAGCCTCAGCATGCTATGTGGTTGCATACAGAGAAAGATAGTACAATAAGATAATTAGGAACTTGGGCTTTGGAGACAGGCAGAAGGACCTCAGTAACTGTGGGACCCAGCCACTGTGGGACCATGTCACTGGCATGTGTGCCTGGTGTGCCAAAGACCACGCAAGGTGCTCACACTGTTTCCTTTTCCTAGCCTGAGCCTCTCAGGATGAAAAGGCTGGATTCTGGCCAACAGCATGTAACAAAGTGACTACTCTAAGAACATCCCACATGACTCTCCAGCTCCTCCTTCTCTTCAGCAGCAACTGTGAAGGCCACTTGTTGGGGATGGTTCCTCCACAACATGGAAGTTTCCTGGATCCCTGAGTCACCTCCTGGAGAGATGTCCTCATCAGACTGTGACACAAGCAGGAACTCATCTTTGCTCAGAAGCCACTGAGTTTGGGAACTTACTTGTCTCTGCAGTATAGCCTAGCGTTGCTCTGACTACTTGGCCAAGCTACAAAACACAGTTTTCTCATCTCTGAAGCTGGTATAATTAAGAGTGCTTAGGTTGGGAAGTCGTTCTAAGGCGACCCTTGGAAAACATGTAACACAAGCCTGGCACATGGGAAACACTCAATAAACATTAACTATTACTGTGTGTATGAGTGAGTCAGTGAGTGACAGTGTGTGTGTGTTGGCTAAGGTATAAACTTAGAAAGAGGTAGAGCAAGAAGCTAAAAGGGAGAGAGCAACCATTGTGGACAAGGGCTCCTGCAGAGAATGGCAACTGAGAAACATTAAGAGAATGGCAGGAAGGGTCAGCAGGTGGATGAGCAAAAAGAGAATGTGAGGGTACTAGGGTAACACTTCCTAAATCTCTTCTACCTCAGATCAGGATTTGTTCTAGAGAATGAGAAAGGACTGAGCCTTTGGCGGAGGGTATCCCATGGAACCAGCTCTGTGAAGAGGCAATAAAGGAAAGCAGGTGGTAGTCAGATGGACACTGAGAGAGGCCAGAAGGCTGAGAGATCCCAGCCCACGTGAGTCCACCTTTAGGTAAAAACGGAAGGTGAGAAAACATTCTCTGAGAAAGACGACGGGAAAGCTGCAGATTCAAGGAGAGTAGAAAAGATTTAAATAGCTTCTGTGGTTCTCTAACTGCTCTAAAATTCTATTAAACAAGAAAGAACAGCTTTACATGGAGAGATTTTCTTCCAGGTAAACAACTGAAAGCAAACTATACAACTTTTGAGAAGAATCTCAGAAAAGAACATGACGTGAAATGTCAGTGCAGATTATTTTTATCTTTTTAAAACTACTCAAAGGTCCCTACATCTAAAATAAAACTGCATATTATTTCACGAAAAAAGGAGTTTTCAATCTGTGATATTGCGGCAGTTTGAGATTATTTTATGAATCCCAAAGAGAGAAATATTATGTTTGCAAACTAATCTATTCCTCTGGGTGTGATACCCTTTGATTGCATTAAATTCAGTTGAGGGGCCTTTGATTAGATTACCTGTTAAGACTGACTTAGGGCTTTTGATTTGACTACTTCAGTGGGCGTGACTCAGGTTGAGTCCCTGCCCCCTTGGTGGGTCTGATATAAATGGACACTCACACAGATACAGGAAGAGAGAGGTCTGCCATTTTTGATCCTGCCATGTGACAGGAAAGGGAAGGCTCAAACAGTGATGCCCTGGCCAGAGGTGAGCCATTTGCCTGATACTTACAGCTGACCTTAGGAAGAGAGCAGAACAGCTGAGACTGACATAGAAGGCCTGGAAAGAAACAAGCCCTATGCCAGGAGAGAGGACTACAGGACCACTTAAGCATGAAGCCTTTGGAGCAGGCATTCTTAACAAAGGGTCCATGAGGTTGAATTGAAATTCAAAAAAAACATTATTCTTGTGGGGACATGTTGGTGTGGGTGTGATATATTTATTAAATAATAAACAGTATAGTGTGGACTTAGTAAAGCGTCCACGGCTTTCACCTGACTGGCAAAGGGGTCCGTGGAACAAAAAAGGTTAAGAAAACCTGCTTGAAAGGCTGGGCATGGAGCTCAAGAGGAAGAGGAAGCCCAGAGGGGAAGGAGAGACCAGGCAGAGATCACCCACCATCTTGCTTCAACACGTGGCAGCTGACTTTGTTGAGGAAGCACCTCTTGTGGTGCCTTGAGTTGGATTTTCCATGGCCTTGGGACTGTAAGCTTTTACCAAAATATATACCCTTTATAAAAGCCAACAGATTTCTGGGACTTGGCATAGGCAACCCATTTTTTTTTTTTTTTTTTTTTTTTTGGCAGACTAATACAGGTATGCAAGAACATTTGTTAGAAAGTAACTTATTAAAACAATATCTTGCTACTATTTACAAATGGGATTTATAAAGTTGTTTTGGCATTTTGATAAAAGAAATAAAGAATGATCCTTTTATAAATCAAGACCAATTTGCCCTCTTTTAGGTTCCAATAAAATTCTGGATTTACTGGCAATCACCAAACCATCCCTGAATCTATCTAAGTGGAATTATCATAGATCATATACTTGTGGTGCAACTCTCTAGCCCTAATGTCAGTTTAGAGTCAGAGTATATTATTATTTTTGTAATTGTTATTGTTACTAAAAGGCCTACAGATAAATCCTATATACCTAAATGTGCCATTTGGCCATTAGGTCCATTAAGAGAAAAGATATTAAATCATCTTGGACAATGGAGGTGGAATTCTTGTTCCTGTAAGTAGGTAAAAGTAATTAGTTATGCTTCCGGAAATTTCAAATCAATGGTTAAATCAGGACTGTGCATAAGTGCCTGAGATAAGAACAAGCACAGTTAAAAATAACTTAAGGGGGGCAGATGTGGCTCAAATGGTTGGGTGTCCGTTTCTCATATGGAGGGACCTGGGTTCGATCCTGGGGACCTCCCGGTAAAATAAAAAGAAAAATACAGAAGGTACGCGGGCACGCCGTCTGGGCCCGCGAGTGGGTGAGCCCACAGGCCCCGCCGAACCACGCAGCAAGATGATGATGTAACAGGAGAGAGACGCAGAGGAGAACCAAGATGAGAAGCACCAAAAAACCAGGAACTGAGGTGGTACAGGTGGTAGGACATCTCTCTCCCACATCCGAGGTTCCCAGGATTGAATCCCGGTGAATACAGGAGGAGAAGGATGAGAAGAGAGGGCAGGAAACACTCAGAGAACTGCCCGACAAATGGCCACAAAACAGCAAAAATGGGAGGGGGGATTAAATGGATTTTTAAAAAGTAAATCAATCAATCAATCTTTAAAACAAAACAACACAAATAAGTATCAAGTCATTCTAAATTCTATCAGTAGCTTTGATAAGGGAGGGATACAATAAAAAGTTTCATATACCAAGTATTTATATAAATGGGATATTTTTAAGTAATAAGAAAAATAAAGCTATGGTAAAATATTAAATTGGATTCCTACCTCATACTATACATACAAAATTCAAATTCAGATTGATTAAAGCCCTGACTGGGACTATTTGTAGAAGATTCTTCGTTAGCATTAGTATTGCTTATATATAATAAATTGAAGGCATCTTAAAGATCTATCAATAGAGGAATGATTTTAAAAAGAAGATCAGGCTACCTCCATACTCTTTCATTAATTCATCTGATCAATCCATTATTTGCCAGGCTGATAATGCATAGGATGCCATGCTGGCTGAAACTTGATACAGGACCTGCTTGCTGGCAGGGGAGAGAGGCATCAAACAAAGCATCACAGGTAAATGCACACTGAAAACAGAGGAGGGTTGTGAAGGAAAGGAGCACAGGGCTGGAAGAGAGAACACTGGTGGGAGACATGCCTGGAAGCAGTTCACCAAGGCTTCTCCAGGAAAAGGAGCATTCAACAGAGGTCTGAGACAGAGGCCTGATGGTCAGTTCACCAGCAAAAGGGAGGCAGGAAGGAGCTGTCCCGGCACAAGCACGGCCCCTGGGTCCTGTGGCAGAAGGCGCTCAGGCTCCGGGAGTGGAAGTCCCAAGTGGCTGGAACCCAGAGCAAGATGGGCAGTGGGGCGAGCTGGGGCTGAAAAGGCAGGTGGGGGAGCAACCACACAGGACAGAGGGGCCATTCTGAGGACTTTGGACTTCACTCTAAGAACAATGGGAAGAAGGGGTTTAAAAGCAGGAAGGTGACTACATCTGATTTGCATTGAAAAAGGATCCTCGGAGACCTCAGGGGGAATGGAAGGGATTGGGGGATGGAGGTGACCACCAGGAATGCTCCTTTTGGCATAGTCTCTTTGGTCCCGGTGTGCAGCGCAGTCCAGAATCGATGGAGGAGGAGAAAAAGGGAAAGGGTCATCCCAGCAGCACAGGCAAGGAGTAAAAGCAGCTGACCTGGCGCAAAGAGGGATGGCGGTAGGGTGGCAGAGAGGGCGGTGGATCTGAGAGGTCTTGAGGAGATACAATGGGGACTGGAGAAAGGATCTGGGCGGCAGGGGCAGATGTCTGGCTTGCAGGACTGGGTGAAACACTAGAAGATGAGTCGTACAGGGCTGGGGAAACGATGAGTTCAGTTTTGCAATGACTGAGTTTGAGGTGGCTTGAGAGAGCTACACGAAGATGCCAAGTAGGCAGTGAGATAAATGAGCCCGGAGGGTGGGGGTGAGGGTTTCCTGGGAGATGTGAATTTAGGAGACACCCTATGCAACTATCAAAATGAACATGGCTGTTCCGTGTGTACTGGCATGGAAGGATGTCTATGATCTACTGGTAAACAGACACTAAAGAAAGCAAGTTAGAGAACAATGTCTATTCTTTAATCACTTTTTAAAACATACAGAATAATTTAAACATTTGCTTTGCAAGTAATATACACACACTCACACATACACACACACATACACACAGTGGTCTGGAAAGACTGTACCAAGCTATTAACCTACCCCTATGATTTGATAAAGTTAGGGGAAGGAATAGGACTTCCACTTTTTAGTTTATAAACTTCTGAATTATTTGGTCTTGTTTCTTACAGTGAGCATGAAATCACCCATCTCCCACCTCACTCCATCTCCCTCCCCATCCCCAGCTCCCATCTCATCCTGATCCTCAACCCAGTGGTAGAAGTTGGCAACAGGAAGAGATGGAAAGAGGAAAGAGGTCAGTTTTGCACATTATTTGACAATGAAAAAGGAGTAATGTGGTGTTTGCTTTTAGGCTGAATCAGGACAGCTGTGTCAAAATGCTGGTGACTGGTAAGATGCTGTTTCTGTTCCAGAAGGATTTGTAGTCGAGATGGCTGAGCAGCAAGCCATGAAGATGACCTTCAGAGCAACAGAACGCAGTAGACACATTGTCCACTGTACCTCCTAAAAAACAACTCTCCTAGGGGTCGCTCAGTGTGCTCCGAGGACTTGAGCTTCTCATATAGTAGTCAAGAATTCTACATATAAACCGAGCAATATTAAAGATTTGCCCGTTGTAGAAACAGTGTATCAAGAACTTAGGTTAATGAGCACACACGAAGAAAAGGAAATTAACATAACGTGGAGGATTAGGTAGCTTATACAACAACTTTCATAGCTTATCCTAGATTTTTCTCAAGTTACTTACCGTAGTCACCCAGCACTCAGTACACATATGCAGAAGGGTTTTTTGAAACATTCGGCCTCTACTGGACCAAGAATATCATTACTGAAGAACAAAACTTGTGGAATGCTAAAACAGAAGCATCCTAATATCAGAAAGCAAGTCAAGGGTCATGATGTTTAACCCCATGTCTACTTTCTTCTTTTATGCCCTGATTATATAAAGTTTAGACAGATGTAATCAAATGAGATCTTGAAGTTGCCTTGTCTAACAGGTGCACTAGGCAAAGTATTGTTTACTCATCCTTAATTAATAATTGTATTTCTACAGAGTGATGTCTTAAAAGCAATAAAGGGAACCATACCGGCAGGGCAAACGCAGGTGAAATTGCTCCCTTCTTGCTTTTCCTTTGCATCAACACAGTCCGCCTTGTTCTGGCAGGGTTTTCTCTGGCAGGCGTCAAATTCTTCACAGAAAGTGCCCACGTACTGGTCCTCGCAGGTACAGGAAAAAGTTGCCTAAAACACAGACAAGCAGGATATGTTACCTGAGTCTTCTGTAATGAATGCACTGGCCATGAAACTCAAAAGTTCAAAGGCACCGCTTCTTTTTTTATGATTATACCAACACCCAGTACTTTAATCACATCACTTATATCATAATCTAATTAAAATCATAGCTTTAAAAGAAATAGTATATGCTTCTTTACAATTTGGTCTCACTTATTTTTATAGTTCTTTATTCATATTTACCCCAACCATTTCCAATCTCCTAAAACAGAAATGGAAAGAACAATTACTTTAAGAAAAAAATGAAGTTTTGCCGGCCTGAAATGGAAGTGGCAACTTTGCTAGAACAGATACATGTGCTACAGCCAATAAATGAGAGGTCAATGCAACCAGCTAAAATCTGTCGGCATAGATACCACTTGTAACAGTGACATCATCAAATGTCCTACTCAAATCATCCTTCCAAAGCATTGAGAGAATTACTTGATCACCCTGTAAAGTGGGCTTAAGGTACAGCCAGGCTGATTACATGAGTGCAAGGGAAAAAAATAAAATGTATAATTCAGCAAGCGTTTCATTTGGTTTATTATATTACCATTATCTTAAAGACCATAACTCAGACCCAGAGAACTGAATTTGATTTGAAGCTTCATTTCTGAGACAGTTAAAACATCCAAATAAACTGGGTCTTCCTGCTCCCCCCTTAACACCTGCCTGAGGATGGTGACAGATCTAAAAAGACCAAAAGACCTGACTCCAAAGCCTGTTGAAAACATGGAGATCTTTACTGAAGATTTTCATGAAGGGGGCCGCAGAGGAAAATGACATAAGCAAACTTTACTACTTAAAATGATCAAATCAAAACAAAACAGAACAAAACACCTTCCCCAGCTCTCTCCAGTTCTGTACTGCTCCAAAGCTCTGCCCACAACCACTCGCCCCTTCCTTCCCTCTTTCTGGCCCCACTCTGATCTTAGAGAGGCTCTCCCTGCCTTCTCCAGGTGTCCTCAACTCAGGACCCCACCCAGTACCCCCATCTGCACAACACAACCACTTCCCTCCTCCTGAAAAAGGAAAGGCATGTCAGTTCTTCTCTTTAATATTTTTTGTGTGTCAACTTTTATAATTCTTGTACATTTCTTGATAAATTTACTCCTACATATTTAGGCTTTTTGTAGCTATTATTGATGGGCTGTTTTCCTCATCCCTTTCCTATAACACTCATCACATTTGTTAGTGATTATTACTGCTATATAAAAAGCTAGGCCTTTGTAACAAGCCATCACACTGAGTTCTCATTGTCAGAACTTTCACAGTAGATACAGAAAAAGAAAAAAAAAACTGCGTATCAATTGCAGATAATGATAATATCACCTCTTTTCCATTCCTCACATTGACAGCTCATCCAGAATGATTTTCACTTCCATGAGGTGCTCACAGAATCTACCAGTAAGTAGAACGTTCAAATGATTGTTGACTGTTATCAAATGCCATTTTAGCTTCTAAAAAAATCTTTTTCATCTCTGACCTATTAATATGTGAATTGATTGCTTAGATTTCCCACTACTGACAACCTTATGTTCCTGAAAGGAACACCAACTTAGGTCATTTGCAAAACTGTTTGAATATGGTTGGATTCTCTTTGTAGTTACACTTCTTTCTTGTGCCTTCCATCTAATCTGCCCCTCCCGCAGCTATACACCCGCACGTCTTTTGTTAATTTTACATGGAATATGACAAGTCCTTGTAATGTGTACAATCAATTCCTCTTGGGTGAAAAGTCACATGAGTAGCTCCAGATCTGATGAAAATTTAATTGATAAAATTCAGCATTCGTTGTTAATAAAAAATATTCGAAATGGAAAAACAAAAACAAAACCAAGAACACAAAAAAGAGCCTTCAATTTTATCTTAGAGACCAGAACAGCTGGAATAAAAACATAACTTTTCCTCTTAATTTAAAGCTATATTTTCTGCCTATTTCAATCATCTCTCACACCTCTTTGTGGAGAGAGGAAACTCCCCCGCCGGCTGATGTGGCCATAGGTTAAATTCCAGTCTGGCTTTCCAGGATGCTTTTTCCTTTTGTATGTGTGTGTTTGCGTAGATTTTGTCGAAGGATCTGGGAGAAGCTGCCTCAGGGACTGGTAGAAAGATATTTTAAATAGGAAACTCCTTTTCTGTAGAACTATCTTATGAGGAAAACCTTGCCCTTGCTCAAACACACAACAGAGCACATCTTTGACAGCAGCAGGGGACATTTCTGGAGCCCTTGGGACTGCCTTTGAGACGCAAATGCTGTGTAAATTCCAGTGAGACCTCAGAGTCGTGGTGAGTTACCACACGTCATGGTCTTTAGCAGCTGTACTCTGGCATTTTGGTTGGTATCCAGACGTTCTATGTGCAGATAAATTTCTTTGGCTATTTGGGAGATACACTTTGCATTTAATTCACCTGGTAAGGTCCAAGGAAATTATTTTGCTTGTGAAGTAAATTCTTAACAGCCCAATCAAATATCTTCGATTTAGCCTTGATTAGAATTGAAGGTAAAACAGAAGCCGCACATTATGTATTGTTTTGTGTTACGCAGGAAGCTTGAAAGAAACTTTAAGAATTGATGGGTAGGAGTATTGTTGACAGAAACACTGGATTGATTCTTAACCTTTGTTTGATGGGTGAGGGAGATTAACAAATGTTTACAAACCCATGACCATAAAATTTAAGTTAAATCTGTATGTATTCTGTATTGTATTGTCTATAAAGTTAGATTTCTTCCTAAATCTATTTTCTAAGAAAGACAAAGGGCTTGCCTATAGTAATGAAAGATTTAACAGTTTCAAGACTGCTGACTTGTAAGAGACTATGAATGTTTATTATAGGAAACTATGTTTGTTAGCATACTTGTAGAAAACTGTGTTTGAACAGTTTAACCCACTGACTATGCTAGCACTAATCAAGATCTAATTAACTCAAACAGTATGAGACAAGATAGACTTACTTAGAATTAGTAGCTTGGCTAAATTACAGATACTTCCTTATAAAAATATATTTTTCTAAATAAAAAGTGACCCTCAGAGATGAATTTTAAAATTCAATGCAAAACCCCAAATTTCCTCGGCAGCTTGAAGTCAGATATTCCTCTTACACATTAATGAAAACGTTCTCCGGCAGTGGTAGGGAGCTTACTTTCAGGTGCACATTCATTTATTCACACAGTCAACAAATATTTATTAAGCACTGACTGTATGTCAGGCACACAGGAGCTGGAGACACAAAAGTGAACCAGCCAGACAAGGTCTTGCTCTCAGAGATTGTAGCCTGGGGTGAGGGGCGGGGTGAGTAATGGAACACAAAATGAACAGCTAAATCATATAGTAACTTAGGCGATAAGTTCTATGCAGAAAAGTAGGGAAGGGGAAGAGAAGAGACGGGGATTATGGAGGGTACAACTTTAAACAGCGAAGATTTGATGGGGGTGAGGGAGTGAGCCGTGGAGATACCTGAGGGCAGATATTCCAGGTAAATGGAATAGCCAGTGCAAAGACTTTGAGGTGGAGCATGCCTAGCAGGTTCAAGGAGCCGGAAGCCAGTGTTGCTGGAGTAAATGACCAGGAGAGTAGTGGGAGATGAATAGAGAGGGGGCGGAGAAGGGGTCAGATCATATAAGGCTGGGTTCTCAGCTGGGGACCATTTTACACACACACACACCCCCCCCAGGACATATTTGGCAGGGTCTGGAGATATTTTTGGTTGTTACAGCTTGGAAGGTGCTACTGACATCTAGTGGGTAGGGGCCATGGGTGTTGCTAAACTTCCTACACTGCACAGGGCAGCCCCACCCAGCAAAGAACTAAGCAGTCCCAAATAGCAATAGTGTTGAGGTTGAAGAACCCTCATGTAGGACCTTATAAGCCACTATAAGGACGCTGATTTGGTGTAAAACTTTGGAAAAGATAGTTCAATGCCAAAAGAGACGCCAGATTGTAATATACATAGTAATATTGCTCTATATTACATTAAATTGTTTCATTACTATATTGTATTACGAATACACCCTAACCTTGATGTGAGTAATCCCACTACCATTTCAAAGCAGAAGTCGGATGGCCATTTCTTGGATAGGTTTTGCTTATGTTCTTCGGTGTTTACGTTATGATGTCAGTCCTACCAGCGTAAGTGACCTACCGGGTTTGAGATGTATCTTCATTCAGTACTATAGAATGACTGGCTCTTAGCAGATAATTTAACTTGAACTTGCCATTGTCTATATTCCATTTATTAATTTCACTCATTAATGCTACCATGTGCCAAGCAATACTGAGGGATCTAGAGTGTGGTGGAGAGTAGCCAGACACAGCCCCTGTCCTCATGGAGATGGACACATTCCACGGAAGACAGCATCCCAGAGTGAAGACAAACCAATGGGTAATATCATGGTGCACAGTGGTAAGTGCTATAAACACACGTAAATAAATAATGAGCATGCACTGGGGTACAAGGTGACATCGCAATCAGCATCTAGTTGGAAGGACCAGTCTCTGAAGAGTCATTCTACATATATAGAGACCAACACTTCCTCCATAGTCTAGGTTTTCCTTTATACCTAAATCAAGCCAGCCATCAGAAACTGAGTCTTGGGCCATGTCTTTTATTCCCTTGCTTTCCCTGAGGTGCTATTTGACCTTAGGCTCTCAACTACCATTGAAGGGCACTGCAAGAAACACCCCTATCAACTTTACTATTACACTTACTAGGAAGATGCTGCAGAGGACATCGTGTACCATCCATCAATCATTTAGTATACCTTTTATGAAGCCCTATCCAAGAAAATCCATCCATATTTGTGTGCCCATTAAAGGTTTGCTGGTTTTGAAAACTGTTTTGTCCTCATGACGAGGCAAATCATGTGATGATGATGTTGTTTTTTCCTTTTTGGTTTGGCTGCCACAGGCTCAGAGTGAATTTGCAATTCAACTTTCATAACTAAATAGAGCTCTATGATCTGTGTGACTATTTCCCGTTTCTGACTGGCTATTGCCTTCAAATTTATTTATTCCCGATTCTGGCTTCTCTTTTGGTATTTTTCTATTTCAATATTATATTAAATAGGGGGGTAAATGTATAAATAAGCAGGTCTAAGCCCCCCAGCATGGCACACAAGGCCCTTGGCAATCTGGCCCCAACACCCTCTTCTGTCTCATTCTCAGTAATTTTCATCTGTCAGTAAAGCCCAGTTGTCAGTGAACAAGTTATCCCAAAGAGATGCTTTTCTGAGGAGCTATATTCCCCTCTTTAAGCATCAGAATTTATGCATTCTATTTTACTTTCTCCCTTAAACAATGTATACAGAAAATACTCGTAGACATTGAATTTCATTGGTTATAAAGCTTGCTTACATTTCACTATCTCAATAATCCTCATATCTCCAGCAGGTGGGTATTATCAGGTGCATTTTATGAGAAAGAACCCACTCAATGGAGGTGTGAAATAAATCATTTAAGGTGTCTCAGCTGGCAAGTGTAAGGCTGAGGCTTTCAAACCCCCATGCTCTGATTCCAAACCCAGTGCCCTTTCCACTCATGGCTGTGTATTGTACTAGAATAGCCATGATGACCTCAAGAATGAGTGTCCAGTGTGATGACGGCCTTCAAACTTACTCTAAAATAACGCCCGACAACTGTGCTATTTTATATTTTCGTTATTGCCCTCAATTTCTATAGTTTTTTTTTTCATCTCCTCCCTTGCTGTCCAGCTGCCTCATTGACTCTCCTTTTGATTCACCAATTCTAGCTTTCTATAGTTTTGAGAATAATACCAAATTTATTCAAATAAGATGTCAAAAGAGAGTAAAAATCTTTCCTGGGCATTGTAAGGCTCTCATGTACATAAAGCACCTAATCACTCATGAACAGACGGAAACTCTGGGCAATTCTTCACCAGATTTAGAGGTCCTTGACATCTAGGGTTTCAGTTCCTCCTACGTGACAGATGTTGAGGTAGATCTGCTGGAGAGTTCTACCCGGACAGAGGGTCCTCTTCTCCTACTTGCTTATCTATCTCCGATGATCTTTTGTGTTTTGTTAAAATAGCATCATAGCTACTTAAAACCTTCTTCTATCCCAACTTCATACTAACAGGGATAAATGGAACAAGGATTGGGGGGCAAGCCTAATCAAACAGTGACGAACAAGCCTCTAAATCTCTAAAAGTGGAGAGGAGTTGATTCCAGCCACTCCTTGTTATGGGCTCTCCAGGCCAATGTTGATTTCCATCAAGGGCCAGCCTGACTCCAAACAACATCTGGATCATTCAGAGTTAAACGTCTCAACATCTGCAAGGTCACAACTCTGGCTAATGGATTATAATTGTTGCAACTAAGTGACATGAACATGGTGGTTTGCCAAATTACTCTCTCTGCTTTTATATACACATTTGAAATTTTCCATAATAAAAGTTTTGTTTTTGTTTTTTTTTTTCCCCAAGAGTCTGGCTAAGTACCAAGAAAGGAAAGATAAAACTGTGAAACACCAGAATCACATTTCAGCACCCCATGTCCAGCTCCTCCCCATGGAATCTGCTGTTGGCTTACTGTAGGGATGTTGGGGAGAACATTGTGACACTTGACAGAGCCCCATATATAAAGTCCTGCTCCAGAAATTTATTTCTTATCTAAGTGCCAGGAAAACCTCTGCTTGACCTAAGGGATGGACATGTTTCCTCCCTGTGGATATGAATCACGTTAACTGAGCAACTCTCCCTCTGAACAACCCACTCTGCTCAAAGACAAGTCTCGGCCGTTTTCACGCCAAGGGAAGGCTTGGCTGCCTATCAGCCTCCCCATAGTGTGGGGTCATGAGTAGGGCACAGCCAGCCCGGGCCTCAGCTGGGAAAGAGAATTCCTACTTACTGCAGCTACAGGTAAGAGTTCTCTTAACTAGCTCCCCATTCACCGAAGCGTCAAGAAGCAGAGTCCACTTCCTAACGTTGGGAAAGCTCTGGGATGTTTTTGCTCCTAGCTCATGGAGGAACTCCAGGCCAGTTGTCTATGAAGATGGTTTCAGGAGTAAGGGCTTTCTGCGGCCCCTCTGGCCAAGAGCAGGCAGCAGCCATCAAGTTCTTGCCTGAAGGGTCCCATCCCTTCAAATGCACTGACTCAGTGTCTGGAGACAGAGACTACAGAAAGTATCCCAGTTCCTAAGTCAGGGGAACCAGACTGGGTGGTCATTGGGCCTGAAATTGCATGGCTGACAAATACTAAGACCTAGATTAAAAGCAGTAACCACAGCACGTTTTCATATGAGCTATAACTAAAGGGTGAGAAGATCAATCTAGCAAGTTCTTTCCGACAGATAGACTTTAGCCTTTTGCTAAACCCAGATTTCAAGACGCAGAAAGAATTTTTTTTTTTTTTGACATAAAATTTGAGAGACTGTCTGAGAAGTCTATTTATAATGCAAATGCCTATTTTAAGTATAAATGCCTTTTCCTGATCCCAGGCCACACAAGAATACCTGGAAGCCAGACACATAGACAAATTGTTGCCTCTTTCTGGGAACACAGTGAGTCATCTCAAAGGAAAACTCACTGTGAGTTTAGTTACATTTTAAAAACCCTTGCCTATTGGCAGGGTCTTATTCTATTATTCATTATACGTATAATTTAAATGACATACTCTCACTGCTTATAGCTCAAATTTTATCTTCCCATTAGTCCTAGATACATTATTACTCTTCTATTCTATTGCTTTAATTGCAAATATAGTAGGTTAATTAAAGATAAAAAAAAGAAGACGCAAGCTTAGAAACATGCAGAGAATCTAAACATTAAATTCAAGACTTGACATTCATGAATTCATAGCATCCATTCTTCTGGCTTAAATGTTAAAGTTTAAATAATAGTAATAGTAATGAGAGTCGTGCTCTTTCCTTTCAAAGGACATTGAAGTTTACTTTATTACTCAGGGGAGAAGAAAGTAAATGTCTTTTAGGAAATTTTGTAAAAGCCTCTCTTCCTAAAATTAGATGTATAGATTGGCAGAATGGGGATGTTCAAAAGCAGATTCTAACCATATCCTGGCTACTTATGTCTTCCCAGCACTCTAGGGGTTGCCATAATTAGGCATAAGATTTCCATGTAATCAACTTTGTTCTTTCAGTTGCTCACACCCATGCATTTATTTGCTGCAGCGTTCTAATCCATTAACAAAAATGAAGTCTGACATTTTTCACAAAAATGACTGTCACTGAAATTTCATCTTCTGTTGAATTTCCCTGAAAAGAAATAGCCTGATCCAAGAAGTAAATGACATCCTATTCTACTTTGTTTTAAAAATCCATTTAGCCTTCTAGTTATTTTCTTTGCTATATGAAAGAAAAATGGTAATAGAAAAAACAGGTTTAATACAATGGACATTTTGATGTATAAATTATTGATGAGAAGGATCTCTGAAGGCTAGAGAGCTTTCCCAATGTTTTCCTCCGTTACCAGAGATGGAGGCAAAGGTGATAACCCGTGGTGACTTTTTCCAAAAATGGAAGAGCCGATGGAGACAGAGCAGGCTACCAAGCTACCGTTTCCTGAAGAAAACCCCGCCATCTGCCCAGTACCATACAAGGAGCATGTCACTTAATCCTCCCAACAGCCTCACAAGGCAGGAATTATTTTCCCCATTTCGCCTTTGAGGAAACAGATCAGAAAACTCAATGAGCTTTCCCCAGGTCACACAGCTAGTCAGAGCCAGAGGGAGGCAGCTCTCGGCTCAGTGTAATAACATTCTTACAATTTTAGATATTCAGAAAAGCAAGAAATGGAGGCACAACATAAGAGGGGCAGGATTCAAGCGATGTTGGACCACGTCCTGAGAAGGGTGGTGAGGGGGAAATCTGTGTGGGAATTTGAGGGGGATCATCCGCAAAGGTTTTTTCAGCACTTAGATCTGCTGGGCATGGTTTTCGGTCCTACGTAGACCACAAATCTCGACTGTCATGAGCTTAGTCCAAGAGATTTCATGATATCCCAGGGTTAACAACCACCTCATGGTTTTCTTTCCTTCTCTCACCCACCCCTTCCTTGGCTTATTCCTCCAGCTCCTTTCAGAGAAGTCTTCCTCAGAGGAAGCTTTCAGCCCATTGCAAATATTTATTTGATGCTTCCTAGATTCAACCCCTTATCCTAGAGGACACACGAGAGTCACTGAGCAAGAGAAACATAAGCTAGAGTTCATGTGCTCCAGGAACTGACGACCTAGAAAAACACGTCCTCATCCTCATCACCAGCATCTTCACCGTGGACATTTACTGGGCACTCAGTATTGACCAGGCATTGTTCTACGTGCTTTGCAATACCTAGCTCTGAGGTAGCTGTTATTATTATTCCAATTTCATATTTGAGGAAACTGAGGCCCAGAGAGGCTGCATAAAGTGAACGAGGTCACCCAACTAATAAATTGGACCGATGAGATTTGAACTCAGGTGGTCTGATTCCAGGGCCCTGCGTACATTACAAGAAAGGGAAGCTCGGGAGATCATCTGACAGTAAGAGAAGACACGGCACTGCTGGTGACATGCTAGACCAGGTTCTACGTTCCTGACATTGAGCAAGTAATTTACATTCTTTGTTATTTTGTTTCCTGTCAGGCCTCACTTCAATAACACCAGGAAATAAAAGATGTGCTGTAACTCAGACTTTTATTTATGTTTTGATTAAAAATAACTATTGAAAGATCTAAAATGACACAACAGACACACAAAAACAAAGGCATTTGGTATCATCATTTCCAAATAAAACAATTATATCAGTGATATGGGATGAGTGGGTAGTTGACTCTTCCCATCTGAGTCAGGTAATAACAATCAGCAAATCAAATCACAGGCCAGATTCAGGGATCAGGATATGGGCAGAGATTAGACACTGGGCTCCCCAATCTCTTTTTCCTCACTGAGATTGTACTGGCCCTTCACAAACCTCAGAGACAAGGCAGGATCAAGCATTCAGATGTGGAAAGCAGGCAGGAGCTGCTTCTGTACTTGGCTCAGGTAAGAGAGGCAGCACCTGGGTCCCCTTATAGAGAACTCACAAGCCCCTGCTTCCCCAACCCTGACTGTTTGCTCTGGGGTCTCTTTTTGGGTCAATCCTGAGCAACAGTTTCTGCCTTTTGCAGGCTGAACAATTGAGTTCTCAAGACATTTGTCACTGTCTCAAACTCAAGACCCCAGGACATGGAAAGAGAACTGAAAGACCCCACCCATGCGATTCCCAGGCTAGTGGACGTGCATCCACTGTCAGGGCCTCACCCTGGTGTGTGACTATTCTTTCTTCCTTCTCTCCTTCCTCCACCTCTGTTTTGCTGTCTCTCCTCATACCTTTTGGGCTTCTTAATACACATGATCCATTACATTCACAGGCCACAGCCAACCAATGTGTCCGCATGTCCCGTTTCCATCTTCAGGCAGCATGAGGCCTTCCACTGCACATTTATAACTGTAACCCAGCTTCACTTTCCTATTTGACCTATAATTTTCCTTTGCCTTGGACTCCACGGCTATTTTCTTCTTAAAAGCTCATTTTATAGTTTAGGTACTTTTGTGGATAGACACAAATCCAATCCAAAGAGGTAGATTGTATATAAAAATAAAAAAGTAAAAAAAGTAAAACAATATAGACCTGATACAAGGGATCAGTTTAATCTTCCTTACAGAGAGTAAATATCTCTTGTTCTATTTAAATAAAAATATGCACCTAAATTTAGAATATTAGTGTCAATCTAAATTCCAAGAAATCTACCTTATTTAATAATCCCTGATACTGCAGAATTTGACTGAACACATCTCTTTGGTACTTTCAATTGATTGTAAAAGATTTTCTAGAGTCTCTGATACGATCAATGCCTTTCCTGCTTTATTGAATCTACACCCACACAAATTGAAATAACACCAGTTAAGACAGGAAGGCCCTATCATTCACAGCAATGAAATCATATTTCATTAAATGATGGTTGCTTTCATCATTTTAATATTGAACAAAGGGCAAGTTATATCTAACAAATGTGTTTCTCCAGGATAATTAGAAAAGAATCATTCTAACATTTTCCAGAAGCAACCTATCAAAATATCTAACTCGGAAGCAGAGAGAGAATCAGATGACTCTTGCTTGCTTTTGAACTGTTTTTATATATCTATGTAATATTCATATGAAGCTACTTCATTTCTTTAGTGTGGTAATTTAATCCTCTACTTCTCAGTAAAAAAATATATGCATACAAAGTTTGAGTATAAGATACTACTACTCACATCTTTTCAAAAATCTCTTGATTAATATATCCTATTTTACCCCTTCTGATGCTTGTAGTTTCTTTTCTAACTCATTTATGACTCTTAGAATACTGAATTTAGATTCCTTATTGGGAGGAAAGGAAACCATGCTTAATTCCCTAGAGCCTCAGTACATCCATGTGATGTTGGGGATGAGCAAAATGGCCATGTCACAGGGCCATGGGGTATGGATGGCCATGGGCTAATGCAGAGCCATACAGTGCTGGAAAAACTATTAGATGCACTTTCTCATTCATGTAAGCAGGTTCTGGCAACGGATGATACAGGCTGTAGTGTGCCACAGCCTACAGTCCTCTATATGGAAGCCAACCCCAAATTCTTTTTCCTAATTATAATTTTTAGAGGATCATGTTTGAGTCATGAGCTGACTCAAATTCCTATTTTCTCTGAGGGTTACACAAAATGGACTTTTGCTTTCGAATGAGGCCCAAGGTCATCTATGTCATCAGCTTAGGGCTCCTCCAAAATAAAAGCAGTTTTGTTGATTTGACACATCTGTCTCAGAAAAACGATTCAGATGCCACCAGCCTCCCCTGTTCTGAAATAGGAAGAAATGACCAAACATAGGCCTCAGATTTGGTGACAGAGTTGGTCTTGCCACTCCAAACCCATGTTCCTGTACTCATACCCAACACCTCAAGGTGGGACCTGTGTTCTAGAATTATCTACTATTCTCTCCCCTGCCAAAACCAATCCTTGACTAAACGAATTTATTCCAGTTTTAATGATAGATAACACCTTAATGTGTTACTATTTTAGGGACATTTGCATTTAAATAGGGAATCATGCCTTTATTACATAGGTATTAAGCTAGGCATTCCAGGCATCCTGCCAGGTTGATGTGGGATGAAGAGACCTCCCTAAATATCCTTCAATCTTACACCTTGAATCTTACCTCCAGACTTCTGCCTTCTGTCCTCATGGGCAACTAACTGGGTGATATCAATGTCAAGTTACTTTAAAAAAAAAAAAAAAAAAGCATTTTCTTTTAAAAGAATTTTTACTTAAGAAGCAAAGACTCTCATGAAAAATCTAAAATTAAGTTTATTTCCTACCACCACTGCTGGCAGACAACTATGGTTTTGCTATTTTTTAGAAGACCCTTTTTATCAGGTTCTTTTTGAGAAACAATTATATATTCATGAGTTTTTCTAGCTAAAATTGATATTTGCCAACCATTTTATATTTTGAACTGCAAAACAAAGTACACTGAGCCGAGCAGACCTTCAAAACCATGGTAAGAGGTAAGGCGATAGCTGGCTGCTTCCTGGGTCACTGCAACTACTCTTATCACAGTCCAGGGTCTTCACAAAAGACAGTGTGTGGAACCCATGCCAGGGACCTGAATTCAAAAATTCAAGTATCAACTTTCTCCCCACAATTAAAATTAGGACTCCAAGAAGGAAATTAAATGTGACTCTAGCCCCAATGATTGCCATTAAAGTCAATTAAAATGCACTGGCCAGAAACATTCCTGGGAAGTTCAAAAGAGGATCTTGGAAGCAGAGACATCCCAGGATAACACGGAAGCAATGCCAAGTGCAACAAGGGCCATGGAAGGTGGCTGTTGATGGAGGCAACAGATGCCATTTTTATTGGTTTACACATCACAAGTGCCACCTTTTATTTGTCAAGCATGTTACAATTTACCAAGTGTTTCCTCGATATGTGATCTCATTTTGAATTCCACTGCAATTTCTTCCAGCACCTATA
>JAQZBX010038381.1:0-17387 GCA_029593785.1 Cabassous unicinctus | reverse complement strand
AATTTTAGCTTTATTCCTGAAAGTGTTTTACTATTTTACTTCTATTTCTTTTCTGATTTCTACCAGTTTCCCATTTCTTCTTTTCCTGTTACATGCTTGCCACCTACTGCAGCCTGTACAATTCTTCCAGTGTTCTTGTATTTCTGGTCTGTGGTCTTCCATTACATCAGCAATTACAACATTAAAATATTTTGTTGTTATTGTTCATTTCCTAATATTGTTTATAATTTTCAAAGGCTTTGTGACAACTTATTTTTCCAGTGATTTTTTTCTAGTGAATTTTTTCTTATATTTATGATAGTTTTGCAGCTATTTTTTCTAACTTTGCATGAATTTTCAAATTTCTTAAAAAATATACAGTAAGAGATAATGGATTTCCCTGTATAGGTATTAGCAAGATGATTCCTATGTGATGGGGAGGTTGGACAAGAAAAGGATCAGTATAGCTAACAAATTTAGAATATTGGCTCCTGGTCCTTCTTAGTATGTAGGACTCTGTAACTTATATAAATAGTCTGGTTCTTGTATGATTGTGCTTATTTCACTGGTCTGCTGTGAAGAATTCAAGCATAATTCTGGTCATATGATGAACATGCATGCAGTGTATGGAAATTCTCATTCTCCCTTTTCCCTGACCTAATTTGACGGTGCCATAAAAGTTAGAAAATGGTGAGCTTCAATTGCAGCATACATTAAAATGCTAAAATGAAATATATGTTGAAGCATGAATAGCCAAAACCCTGCCTCCAGAATTCTGTGGAAAATTTTTTTTTCATCATCCTCATTGTCTTGGACAGAAAGCAGATACTTATTTTGCCCTCCTCCATAAGGAAACTCTTTGATACTTGTTAATCACCTGAATGAATGGAAACATACAGATGTTGGAAGAAAGGTGGATGAATTTGATCTTAAAATGATCAATCTTCATCATAGCTAGTACAAGCAAGACTCTTGACTTCAACTAGCTAGAGATTCTTTTGACTTTGAATGCCCTTTCAGGGCATATTTATTGATCATGTGTTGCATTTTTCTATGACAGCTCAGTGGAAAATATTAGTACAGTTATTATGAGATTAAAGATTACAAGTTTTTGACATATGTATGAAATAATGAATCATTCAAAGGTATCCCTTCAATTAAAAGCATTTGTATATATTTAATAAATAAAAGAAAATATTTTTATTCTTTGATTTAGAATGAGTCAAACCAACAAAAATATTAATTAATTAAATCTATCTAAATTTTAAACCATATGTGAAAATAAAGTCAATATGTATACTGCAGTGGAAAAAGTAACTATTTATCCTTCAATGAAAAGTATATTTCTAAACTTAAAATAATAGTACCTAATTAAGTTAATTCTAGTTCATGTTTATAGCTGTGTGAAATTATTATTTATTTGTTCCTGTGTACTTCTTCATGAAGAATTAGGTCACCTTGATACATTAATAGACAGAGAATTTCTTGATAAACTTTAATAATAAGCTACATACACTGAAACCTATTTTAGGAAATGTCTTCCAGTCCACACTTTAGAAACTTGGATAATTTATGGAACTGAACTTGGAAGCTCAAAAGAGAGAGAGTCATAACTTATATGTTAAGGCTACTGTATTTCAGTAACTTGATTAAGAAAGAGCTATTTCATTGAAATAATTTTTTAAGGAGAAAAAAATTAAGAGAAACTTCAAAAAAAAACCCTTAGATTCTTTGTCACTTGTTGGAAATTGAAATATTAAAAAGTGGTTTATCCAAGCAGAAATGGATCTATTTTTGCCCTTTTGAAATTAAAGCTAAATGCTTCATGAAAATGAACTTCCTTTTCGAAGATTTACAATACTTCTTTTTCTGTGGAAACAGAAATGTTGAAAAATCATTTTCCATGTAAGAGTACAGTATTTGTGTTTCAGAGCCAAACCAAACTAAAGCCATCTGGGAACTTGCTATTCTTCACCTTTCAATTTATTCGCAGAGTGGAAATGACGATCCACAGCCCTTATTGTTTTGGCACTTAAGTTCACCTCAGCAATTGTTGAACGAAGGCTGTTCATTTCTCTGTGTGATTTTTTTTTTCTGTCTTTATTATTCTCAGTTTGCTTCCTATGTGTCTATCTCTTGGTCCAAAAATACTGTAAGTTCTTAATAATGCATAATATATTTTTGATTCAACTCTGTTCCTATATGTGGTGCCAGTCACGAAATCTGCATTAATACATTAGTGCTTGAATTCAATAGAAAGTGATGATTCTGGAAGACTATACCTTCCAAGTATAATTAAAGAACATTTTAAAACATTTTTTTCTATTTTTGGATTCTTATTGCATGTAGTGGAAACTACACAGCACATTACTGCAAAGATCTCTTGTATTCTTCTGATAGATTTTTTTCTCCTCTTTAAACTGAGTTGAATACTAGGCACCTGAGAGATAATGATTTTGGTAGTTTTGAGCAGTATACACTCTAGAAAAACATGTTCTTAAACTTACTCCATTCCAGTGGGTGTGAACCCATTGTAAGCAGGACCTTGTGATGAGGTTACATAAGCCATGGGAAGCAAGAAGCTGAAATTCAATGGGCCTTGGAAGGCAACGGAGATGCCAGGAGAGGCCACCACATGCTTTGCCATGTGACAAGCCAAGGACCAAGGATCACCAGCAGCCAGCCCGAGAATACCATAGACCTAATCAGGTGAGAAAGCATCGCCTTGATTCTGCCTTGAATTGAGCTTTTTTCCAAATTTCATGAGCCATTAAATTCCCATTGTTTAAGCCAGCCCATTTCATGGTATTTGCTTGAGCAGCCCAGGAAACTAAAGCAAGGATCAATGAGAAGTTAGTAATTCTTCCTTCATGCAGCTTCTAGTCATTTAGAAATGATGGATTGAAACAGTAAACAAATGAGTAAAAGAGTTAAAGATTGTGATAAGTGATATTAAGGAAAAAATTGGGTGGTGAGAGGAAGAATTACTTTTAAGTGAGTAGTGGGGGAAATCTGAGGAGGGAAAATTAAATTGGGAGATGAATGTTGAGGAGTCAGTCATGTGAACAGTTTCACTCAGCCCGAAGTCACTGTTAATATTAAGATTTCTTTTAAAATATGTTATGTAGTTTTCCTCACTGTTTTTCTATTTGTTTCTGTTTTGACATATCTTTGCTTCACTTTTTCCATCACTATTAGGTTTTGTTATATTAACCCTGTTAGGAACAAACTCTTATTTTAACTTTGCCTTTCCTTTTAAGCTTTTCTTTTAGCAACTTTTACATATCTATTTGAACTCTTTCCCCTGCTCCAAATCTTTTAGGTTTTAATAGTTTTTTTCAGTACTACTGAAATTGCTCTTTGTTTTGTATTTGTTTCGGTCAGGATGGCTCCTGTAGGTGCTTACACTACCCTAGAAGGATGTTTTGAACTTCACATTATAAAAACTATCATCATGCCATTTTGCATTTATCAGTTTATTTCTTGAATCACTCAATCTCACAATTTTGCAACATTGTCTAAGTTTGGGTTACCCCAGGGAAAGAGAATCTTGGGCAGAGATTTGTGTGCAGACTATTTGTTGGAGAACACTCTCAGGGTATACTCCTATGAGGGAGCAAGGTAACAGCAACTGGCCAGAAGGTGGACTTTAACTTATATAAGATTGCAACAAAGGTCATGGAATGGGATGGCTCTTCTGAATTTTCCTGCCTTTAGATAAAGGGCCCGGTCCTTAAATGTTCATATTGACCAGCCATTTGATGTGGGCTGGGAATTGTAACCTTGTACAAAGCTTTCTTCACCTGAGGCCAATTTCTAGTGAACGGTTTCAATTGGGAACTGTCAACTACCAACTCCTCCAGAATCTGAGGGACTGTTGCCCCCATTTTGAGCAGGGGATTACGACTGCATGCCACAGTTGGGACAAGAAAAAAGAACACAGACTATTTCCTTACTCACATTACTTCCTTAATAAGTGAAAATGGAGACTGCTGTCAGATCTCACTATATATTTTTACATATATGAATAATAAATAGAATATGGTATTCTTTATACATTCTCTTATTTTTCTTTATTAATTACTGACAATTGAATGAGAAACATGTAAGCAACAATTACAGCTTGAAATATTTACACACATCTCTGAAATTGAAAAAATAATCAGATACTTAGATCATACAATTTAACTGTAAATTCAAACCAATAAATTCATGAATAACTCAACACCCAACAAAGAATGTTCCATTCTTTTAACAAATTCATGGAACATTCACAAAAATTGATCAAATTCTAGGCCACAAAGTAATATTAAGTGAATTCTAAGGAATTAATATCTTGCATGTTATATTGCCTGACCATAAGGCAAAAAATTGCATGGCTTTAAAAATTCCATGTATCTGGAAGTGCAAAACCATATTGCTAACTAACCTTGGATTGAAAAATGACAAGGGAAATTATGAAATGCTTAGACCTGAACATCAGTGCATAAAAAAAAGACAAAATTTGTGAAACCCTGCTAAACAGTACTTGTAATACATGTAGTTAATAGAATAGATACAAATACATATATAAAAACACAAGAAATATTTTTAAATAAATGAATTAATAATTCAATTGAAAAACCAGGAACAAAAACAATGAGCTGAAGAAGAAGGAAGAAAGAAATAATAGCTATAAAGGAAGAAATGAATAATATAGAGAATAATAATGAAAAAAAGATAAGAGAGTCAAAAGCTGGTTCTTTCAAAAGGTTAACAAAATAATCAGATATTTTTCAAGGCATTTGTCAAAAGAGAGATTGTAATCAATTATAATACAAAATGAAAAAAGAGAAAATAATTATATTCACAATGGATATTTAAAAATGATGAATGAATAATATGAATGACTATGTGCTTGGGATTTGTAAAACATGATGGAATAAACAAATTTCTTGAAAACCATAAAAGTTTTTATGACTAAACCAATAACCATTACAGAAAGCCCCAGGAATAAATAGTTTTATAGGCATAATGCGTAAAATTCCAGGAAAAACAAAACAGAAAATTCCTTTCTTATACAGGTTGTTCCAGAGAATAGAAAAGTAAAGAAATCTTCTAAGTCCATTTTATGATGCTAGTTGTTATCTTGCTTACAGAACAAAATCACAATTGTACAAAAAAAAAGTTTAAAAGCCTACTTCAATTATGAATATAAATTGGACAATTCAAAATAAAATAATTAGTTCAATTTAATAGTTATTCAAGATAATACATCAAAATCAAAAAGCTTTATTACAGAAAAGCAAGGATGGTGTGACATCAGAAAAATCTATTATGACTGTTGTTAAGGAGTTTGGACTTTATCAGCTTGGTCTTGGAGAAATTGTAAGTCCTTTGTAGGTTTAAGCAAGGGAGTAAAATATCAAATTTACCTTTTGGAAAGAACCGTTTTATTTACAATATTCAGTGGAATAGGATTGGTGGCTTAGAGATCATTTAGGAGACTATTGCACAAATCCAGGAAGAAGCGATGAGGATTTTAACTGACGTGGTGTCATTGGCCAAGGAAAGGATGAAAAGAGAAATGAGTAGGATATATTTTAGCATTAGACTGGAATTCTTTGTGAGTGTAAAGAGGTGTTACTAATATCTAAGCTGGGATGATGGATGAAGTCTAGGACTCCTCAGGACTAATAAGGATGTCTGGTCACTCTAGATATGAGGAGCTTTAGAAAAACAGAATGCTCAGTATTGACCACTAATTATTTGGGTTGTGAGGTAAAAGAAGGAGTAAACAATGACTCCCACATATTTGGCTTTGAGTACTGGTTGAGTGAATAAAAGAGGAAGTGGTTGAGGTTGAAGGATGGAGGTAATGAGATTGTGCTTAGAGATGTTGAGTTAAAGGTGCTTGTGAAATATCAAGGTGGAGATGGAGACATTTGAATGGATTTTTCTGATAGAGGCTAGAAAAGAAATCTGAACTGGAGATTAGGACCTGGAAGTCTTAATTTAGAGATGGGAGTTCAATCCCTGGAAGTGGATGAATCTTTTAAAAAATATTGTTTTGTGTGCAAAATATGTAGAATGCCTAATAGTGTAAAGCAACTCCTTAAATCATCTGAGAAAGAGTCAAGGTTCTCACTTTCTGGACATAATGTTTAACCAAAAATTATATATGCCTGTTTCTGTAATTTTCTTTCCTTAATCTAAGGATGTTACAAAATTCAAAATATATTGATATATAAAAAATTCTTTGATCTTCTGATTATAAAATAACCCAACCATATTTATACAGAAAGAGTAGAGATAAACTATGAGTTACAAAAATTTTAAAGACAGTATAATTCCTGAATACTTCATTTGTGTTACTACTAATAAAAACAACAAGATTTCTAACATTTCATTAACAACTTACTTTGAGCCAAGCCCTGCTCTAAGTGCTTCATTTAAAATTCATAACCTACTAGGAATATTATTAATAGGATGCTACTGTAATCTGTATCTTAAAAGTTGAGAAAACTGTGGCTCAGAAAAGTTACTTGCTTAAATTGTCTCAGCTAGCAAGGGATGAAACCATGATTAAGACTCTTCACTCTTTTTTGAAGAGGTATGTATTTATTCCCCGCCCCCCCCAATTATTTTTGGGCTCACTGTCTGTGTCCATTAGCTGTGTGTTCTTCTGTGTCTTCTTGGCTTCTCTTTAGGCAGCACTGGGAAGTGATCCTGGGACCTTCCAGAGTAGGACAGAGGTGCTGAATCTCTTGCACCACCTCAGCTCCCTGGTCTGCTGTGTCTCTTATTGTCTCTCCTCTGTGTCTCTTTTTGTTGCATCATCTTGCTGCACCAGCTTTTCCACATGGGCCAGAACTCATGAGTTGGCCAGCACTCATGCGTGGGCCAGCACTCCTGTACGGGCCAGCACCCCTGCACGGGCCAGCTTGCCTTCACCAGTAGGCCCCGGGAATCGAACCCTGGACCTCCTATATTGTAGACGGGAGCCCAATCGCTTGAGCCACATCTGCTTCTCATTCTTTATCCTTCATCACTCTTTTATTCCAAATGAACAGAATTAAGATAAAATAAAAACCTTAATTTTCACTTTCACTGATACTGCAAATAGTATGGACATATATGTAGATTTCCCTCCTAATTCATATTCTTAGTCTAAGCAAGAAAAATAAGTAAATACAGTAAGAAAAATATAAAAAGTACACTAATTTTCATTTAGCCCATTAGAAAGTTTCTAACTAAAAGGAGAAGTATTTCATTATTAATTTATTACTTTTTTATGATATTAGGCAATCCATTTTCTTGAATTGTCCATTTCTGTGCCTCCACTCTACAGACAGATACATATAATTGTGCACTTAGTGATGGGGCATCAATAATAAAAAAATTTTGATCATCAAACATGCCAGAAAGAAGTGCATTTCTTACTTTACATGAAGTTAATTTACTTTTTTTTGGTATATAACTTTAGTGATCGTAAAGTGAATGGAAGTAAACATTTTGATTAAGCTAGCTTTAAATGGAATTAACATACAAGATATCACACACGACAAAATCTTGGAATTGGAGTCATCTTTGACTCCACTCACTGTCTCCTTCTCCACATCCAATCAGTAGCCAAGATCTCTTGGTTCTACTTTCCTGCAATCTCACATTAGTCTCTTCTATTCTAATACCTTTGTCACTTCTCTAGTTTACTTTCTCATTTTATTTCTCCTAAACCTCTGTCAGAATTTCCTAACCAGTGTCCCATGCTTCAGTTTGACCTTACTTTAATTCACCCTTTATACCATTTTCAGATAAACCTTCAATAATGCAGTCATAAACCATGTGACTTGCATTTTCCAAAACCTTTTAAGGCTCTGTCTTGCATAGTGAACTACATCCCTAATTCCTGACCTTGACATTAGAGGTCCTCCTTAATGTTACCTTAACCTATTTTACAGCCAGTCATGTGCTGCAGAGACTCCCAGCTCCCAAGATTAGATTGTTAAATTTTTAGGACTTTGAAGCCAGTTGTTAAACACATCTATTATGAAAAAAATCAAATTATATAAACTTATAATGAAACAAATCTTATTAAAAACAAAGGTAATAAATACTCAAAACCATTACTTCTTAATTATTTTACTACAGTTTATAATTATGCTCTTCAGGTTATTTACATACATTTTGTCTAACGTATTTCTGTTGGATATACTTTATATAAAGTATGCTACTATACATCTCTTCTTAACTCTGCATTTCATAACATGATGTGGGTTGTTTGAAATCACAATGGTGGGAGTATTTACACCATGGAAATGTACAAACACTATAAATCAGGGATTAATTTATTGTTTTATTGATTATCTAGAGCTGGGGGCCAGTAAACAGCAAACTGTGGGCAACTGCCTGTTTTTTTAAATAAAGTGTTATTGTAACACAAGAATCATTAAGTAGTTTTGACAGTTTGGTTGGCTCTCAAGCCTACAATATTGACCATCTGACTCTTCAAGTCACGGGGGTTGTCCGGACCAAGGGTTGTCATTGTAGCCATAGAAAATATGGAAGCAAATGTATGTGAAATGTGCATGACCCTATTCCAATAAAACTCTATTTACAAAAAGAGGTGGTGGGTCAGATTTAACTTGCAGACTGTAGATTGTTGACCCTTGGTCTAAACTTAAGAAAGTGACAAGGAGAATGTTAATAAAGCAGATCACACTTAAACATGTGTTATGTCTGTAGACTTTAAATAATAAATATCATAACAAATTGAGGAAATGTTCTTCCAGTATTCAAAAACTATTATCTGATTCAATAAAAACATTGCTCATATCATTGGTGAACGAGTGAAGTTCCAACATATGTCTTCATTGTTTTAGCTTCGTCTATTAATGTACACAAAAATGTTAACCAATATTCATGTTGGAAATACACTGGATCATCAAATGCAGCAGCTATTTTTTCACTTTGGATACACTAGTGCAGCAAAAAATCAATGAAAGCACTATGTGAGAATCAAGTATCTATATGGAATTTACAATGACAAGTATTACATATTTTATTATTCTTTATAAAATTATGAGCTACACATTCTTTATATCAGTAAAATCTATTATAAATTTGTGTATATATATATGAATAATTTTTTTAACAGAGCTGGTTGTTATACATTTACCAGCAGAATATGATATATAGCTCTATTACAAACTTCTCCCCTACATGTAGATAGCATTCAAATTAAACAGGATATGTATTCTTCCATGAGCATATCTTTCATTTTCACAACTCCCATGTGTCCACATGGAATGACCTCACAATCTAATTCTGCTTATATTTAACCTATTTACTCTTCAACACTTAGCTTGAATGTTACCTGCATTAAGATTCCATTACCTTTCAGGTCACAAATAAATTAGTTCTATCTCAAATGCCAGAAGCAATCTTTTTATGTTTCTTCCTGACATTTATCAAAGTTCCTTGTGTATTCCCCCATAGTTCTTGATCAAAAGTTCCTTGAGAACACGTATACTAGCTCATCCATCCTTTACTCCTAATGTGACTTGGGCACTGTCTTTAATGTGCTTTATTGAAATGAGTTGAAGGACTGTCCAAATAAAATTGTTGGGATATTTATGTCAACCACAATTCTCCCACATAAACTCCTTTCAGTAAAACTGATCTACTCATTTTCTCCTAAAACACATCTTTTACTTGTCTACCCCTTCTTCATGTTCATTTCCCATGCTCATGTATTCCTCCCTTCTTATCTGAATCCTACCTATTCTTTAAGATCCAAGTTAGTTCCCATCTCAAGTAGGAAATATTCCCTGACAATAAGAGCCAATGGGCAGTTCCTTGTCTGAATTTCAGTATGTTTCACTTATCCAGTATTTTTCCTAAAATTTATGTCTAAAAATTTTGTCTCCATAATTGAGAGTAGGTTTCCTGAAGAGTTATACCTTTCTCATTGTCGTAGAGCAAATAGTGCTTCCAAAGCACTCAGAATAGAACCTTGCAGTCAGATGCTCAATATAATGTTTCATGAATGAATGAATTTCTCATACAACTCTGTATTCCCTATAGTGTTGAACAGTGCTAAACATGTGTAGACACTCAATAAACAGTTGTTGATTGATTGATATGCCAGTGAAACATAAAAACTAAAAGTAGTTGAAGATTAGATTTATTTTATTGAAATGAAATAAAACTATCTTTGGTTTCTAAGTGTTTTAAAGCTTTCAACTGTTGTTTCATCTATTCATTGCAGCTTAGTCTTTATGCAATGTCATGAGGCTGTTGTCTGCTCAAATTTATAAGACTCTTAAAAATGCTCAGGCCTCATAGCAATGCCAAGATTCAGGAAATCTGCAGTCATTTATGATTAATGATGCTCTGTGTTTTGTGAGGCATTATTAAAAACAGAAGCCTATGACTTCACTGTTTCTGACAATGACTTTGAACACAGGGTCAGTCCTTCAATTTTAACATTTCTTTGTAAGATTAAAAGAAAGTAAAAACAATCACATTGGGTGCTTCACCCAGATGTGACAAAATAAGGGACACAAGTTTTCAATCTGTTTCTTCCAATGAAATGTCACCTCATTCATAGAATATTGATGATGAGCAAATGTTACTGAAGAGCAAATCTAGACATCAGAAAAACATAGAGTTCAGGCATCACATAGTCAATTCATAGGAGATGTTAAGCAAAAATCTTAAGAGCAGTTTAAGACCTGACTCATAACAAATGCAATTTCATATTTGCATTTCCCTCCAGATGAGTAATTGGAAGAGGGTTATCAGGTTTTAAAAAAAAGTCTAAGTATTGAAGATTCTATCAAATTTTTTAAAAAGTACAGGATGTTTCCAGAAAAAATTGTTGTATAATATAATGATCATTGCTGTTCAATTACTTCAAAATAATAATCATGTGCTCCATGAATTTTTTAAAAGAGGAACAACATAATAGTTTACTTCTAAAATAGAAATTTCAGGTTCAAGAACACAAACAGTTCTCCCTATCTATAAGAAGAAATATCTATGATTAAGTAATTTTATATAAAATATGTTATTTTATTGCAATTATTGAAGTTGTTTCTCAAAAGAATGCTTGCTTTTACAGAAATTAATTCAAGCTTTTTAACTCTGTTTACTGGCAAAAACTTTATAACACATAGGAAATAAAAAGTAACTCTCTTTTAAGAATTTGTACAGCCTTCAAACTACACCACTGCATTGAATTCCATCTGTACCACCATGTTAAAAGCGTTGTTTTAACTGTCGGGAAATACGGTGATGATGTCTAGAGTAGCTGCATAGTTGTGTAGCTTTTCCTGTGTTGCAAGTACCTCGCTAGATGCTAGGCCACAGTCTGACCTTAAATTTGTATGAAAAATTAAGTGGAAGGCAAATGATAGAGTTGTGGTTTCTCTCAGTTTAATATGATTGCCCTGGAGTCTGGCAAGGAAAGGAAAAAAACAGTTGCTTGATAGGAATTGTCACTTTCCAGTCCTTCAGTGAAACAGCACTAAAAAGGATTTAGTTGGAGCCAGTTTTCAGCCAATCCTTCTTTCTGAAAATGTGATGACGTGAGGATAGACAGGCCTAAAGGAAGAAATAATCCAAAAAATTTCTTCCTCACTTTATTACTACAGAAAAAAGTTCTGCTTGCCCTCCTTGCTTCAAAGCAGTAAAATGATGTGTCAAGTCATATAGTTAAATCAAATAGCCCCAGCCTCTAAGAACAAAGATTCTATCATGTCATGTTTTCAGTTGTTACAGTAACCCCAATTTAAGATAATCAAACAAGAGTTGTCTGAAAAAAGAGCACCCGTTCATAACTATCCAGTTTGAAACCTTCTTTTCTATTTAACTGAAAAGGATTTGTGAATTAGGGAATGTTATATATACTTGCTGAAGTCAAACAAGGGAGTGGATTATAGATTTTGTAACATGACACTTTTCTCTTTAAGTAATAAGAGCTATGGCATTGTTCTCTACCAATGAAAAGGTAAGCCTCAATTTATGGATGTTTTTGATTGTTGTTTGTTTTAATTGTTTAAGCCATCCTCACCCTCGCAGCCATGACTTGGGCAATTTGCTCAATCACTTTCAAAATACTGTACATTACAAATAGATCCAAATGTTCTGGGTATGGATTTCTGAAAGTATTGGTTAAGTTCCAAGAACTGGAAAATACAAATAACTGTTTCAAAAAGATTGTTGTTAGTATTTCCACTTTATATTTTGTAGGTTGGACAAACTAGAAACGAATGAATACAAATGGCAAAACATATGATTACCTTGATGTGTTTTAAATTGTTCCTAGATATATGAAGGAATTCAACAACATACTTTGTACCTCTTCCCCCAAATATGGAATTTGGTTTTAAAAAAATGTATCCATGCGTTCATGGCTTCCATTCATTCACTCCTTCCTACAATAAATATTTCTTGAGCAGCTACCATAATATAATATAGTATAATATATATTATACCATAATATAATATAGTATAATATATATTATACTATTATAATTTAAGGAATTATACTAGGTCTTGAGGATGTAGCAATAAAGAAGACAGGCATGGTCCTATTCTCACAGAGCTTAGATTCTAGTGATGTGAAATTATAAACAAGTAAATTAAAAATCAAGAAACTGTTAAAGGCCTCCCTGTGGAGGTGACTCTTTAGCTGATATCTCAAGGAAAAGATAGCACTGGTTATGTAAATATCTGTACAGAAAATTCCAGACAGAGAATGCAAAGTCCCTGAGGGAAAAAACTTGGTGTATTGAGGAACTGAAATAAAGGCACATGTGGCTAGAGCCTTAGAGAGAGGTGGAGAAAGAGGTATGAGAGGAGATAGGAGAGGAAAGCTTGGCCAGGTCACAGTTTCTCTGTGGAACTCCCAAATATACTGCAAGAATAATTATTCCTACTAAATGGAGTTACAGAAGAGAATGTGGCACTGGATGATAAAACGTGTAATCTAATGAAAACCCTGTGTAAATTCTCTAAAGGCTTGTGATAGGAGTTTGGCAGTTTTCTGGGTTTTATCCTATTAAGAGACTAAATAGCAGCTGAAATCTTTAAGAGAATAAATGGATGTTACAGATTCAAAAATTCTCCTACTCAGGGGATTCCATGATAAATGTGTAATAAATAGATTTGGAAATAATCCTCATTCCTTCCTTTGGGAAATCAGTGTCTTTATTTGAGGGGGAGAGGGAGGTTGGGAGGAAGGAGGATTAGCAGTGGGAGAGGGTGAAAGGGTGGAAAGAGGAAGGGAGGGAGGGAGGGCAGGATTAAGACAGAGAGAGAGAGAGTTTTTTTATTGTATTCCTCAAAAACACATCGTGTTGAATTAGTCTTTCTTTGGGAGCTAAAATATAAATCCAGACACTCATAATTTTCTTTTTATTAGACTACCTCATTAGTCTTCTAACTGCTCCCAGTTTCTTTTCCTTCTAGCCCATTCTTCAGAGCTTTGCTTTTGTGTTTTGTTTTCAAAAGTTGAGATCTGGAGATGTCTGTCCTTAGCCTCAAGACATGAAACTTCCTTAACACTGCAGACAGATTCTTTTAAAATCTTCTCCCTACCTTTCTAACCAACCATGTCCCCACCACTCACACACGATCCACATACATCTTTCCGCAATCTAAAAATGCCATGATCCTCCAAGCTTTTATGTCTTTGTTTTTCCTTTTCTTCTTTTCTAGGTGGGTAATGTTATGGTATTTTTCAAAATTCCAAGTCTTTAAAAATCTTCCCTGACTTTTCTTTGCCTTTCTTTCCCTATGTTCCTAGAAAATTATCTACATATGTATATTAGAGAATTTCCACATTGCACTAAAATTATGTGTCTGAGGGCTTATTTTCTTGATTATTGCCTGTGAAAGAAGGGTCATATATTATTTAATCTTCGTTTTCCTACTGCTAATGCCTGGTACACGGTAGGTATTTTTAAATTAAAAAGTGAACCACTTTACACCTATTAGAATGGATAAAATTAAGAATAACCAAACAAGTTGGTTTAGGGAAAGGTGTGGAAGAAATGAGACTCTCATACACTGCTGATGGGAGTGGAAAACAGTACAATCCCTTTGGAAAAAGTTTGTAATTTCATAAATAGTTAAACATAGACTTACTATTTCTCCCAGCTGTTCTATTCCTAGAATTTACCCAAGTGAAATTAAAGTATATATAATTTAATATATAGAAAGACTTTATATGAAGACTTTAGCTGAATGCTCCTAATAACTTTATTTAAATACTCCAAAACTGGAAAACAACCCAGATTCCTACTGACTGGTGAATACCTAAACAGTGGTATGTCCACACAATTGAATACTACTCAGTAATACAAAAGAGTGAACTATTGAGACATACAGTCTCATGAATAAATCTCAAAATAATTTTGCTGAGTGAAAGAAGTGAGACCAAAAAAATGCATACTGTGTGAACCAATTTTTATAAAACTTCTAGAAAATGCAAACTCCTCTCTAGTGACAAGAAATAGATTAAGTGGTTGTTGGGTGATGGGGGCAAGCACTGGGGGCTTGAGGAGAGAGGCAGTAGGGAAGGATTACAAAGGAGTGTGAGGAAACTTCTGGGGGTGAAGGTTATACAGTTATTCCTTCCACATCAGGACTTTCTCCATTGTAGTTCAATATATTGCTTACAGGTCGGCATAAGAAATTAAATGGAAATTCTTTGGGAGTTTTGCAGAAGCCACAGAGGTCACGTGAAGGTCAACAGATGACACAGAAAAAGTTTAGAAACTCAGAAATGCATAAAATGTATGCACTGTTATGTGTAATATTACCTGTACAGTATTATTTTACTATTTTATAACAAAAATGAACAGCTACACAATCTTTTTTCTTAAAATTAAATTTATAATAAAAGAACTGTGGTCTAGGCACTGGTTTGGGGATGCCAAGCATGGTTACTGCAATCTCTCATGTGACATCTTGCAGTGATCTCACAGTGATCTTTGCATCTTGAGTTTCTCCTATCTTGTGTCTTTTAGATGCCATAACTCTTTAAAATCATGGGTCCTAAGTTTATTGTTCCTAGTGGTGCAGAAACTGCTCCCAAGAAGCTGAGGACAGTGATGAATTTGAAGGAAAAAGTAAAACTGTTAGATCTGCTTTCTTCAGGCAAGACGGCTGCTGCGGTTGGCCGCCATTACGGAGTTAATGAGACCTTGGTAAGGCATGCCAAGAAAAAAAAAGGAAATCCACAAAGCTGTTGCTGCAAAGCATTTGCCTAAACCACGAGATCCGCATCTGTCGCGCATAGAAAGTGCAACATACTTCTGGTGTAGGATTCTATTAAAAAGTCATTCTGGTAGACTCTGCCATCATACGAAAAGAGGCTTAGTCCGTATATGAGTCCCTAAAAGAAAATGAAGATGAAGGGTCTACCCCTACAGATTTTCAGGACTGCAAAGGCTGTTTTGAGAATAATAATAATAATAATAATAATAATAATAATAATAAAGCTTAGCTTACGCAATGTAAAAGTAACAGGGAGTTTCAGAGGCTATCCATCAAGAGGCAGCTAGGCAGTTTCCCGAAACCCTGAAGAAACTGAAGAAAAAAGCTACAAACTGTGCTTTTGTACATTGAGTACCTGATACTCAATGCTGACAAAACTGTCCTGTATTGGGAAAAAATGCCTCAGAGCACATACATCAGCCAAGAAGGTAAGTGAGCCCCAGGTTTTAAGGACGCAAAGGATAGAATAACCTAGCTCTTTTGTGCCCATGTCGTAGGGTTCATAATAACAACAGCCCTGATACATAAAGCTGCTAACCCTCAAGCTTTGAAAGGAAAGCACAGGTGCCAGCTGCCTATCTTCTGGATGTTCACTTAGAAAGTGTGGATGATTAAAGCACTTTTCCTTGACTGGTTGCATCACTGTTTTATGCTGGAGGTTAGAAAATACTTTGCCAGCAAGTGATTACCGTTTAAGGTGTTATTGCTTCTGGACAATGTCCCAGCTACCCAGAACCCTATGAATTCCAGGTTGAAGGTGTTGAAGTTGTCTATGTGCCACCTAAGGTAACATCCCTCATTCAGCCTCTTGATCTGGGAGAAATATGGACATTTAAGGCACACTACACACGCTGCTCAATTAAGAGGATCATAGAGACTATGGAAGAAAACCCTGACAAAGACAATGTAATGAAAGTATGGAAGGAGTTCAATATTGTTGATGCCATTAATGCCACTGACAGAGTCACAAAAGCTAAAAGGAAGAAAAAGAAAAAATGCAGACTTCTTTTCTGGTAAGAAGGGAGGGCCAAAAAGTTTTACACAGATTTTCCAGATCACGGTGGCACTGCACCCTTAACCCCTGAAATGTGGAAGGGGTAACTGCATTCACTATCTTGATTTTGGTAATGGTTTCATTGGTATAAACATATGGCAAAAGTTATCAAATTATGCACTTTAAATATGTACAAATGATAATTCATTAATTATATAAACACCAGAAAGGTTTTAAAAATAAAAATATTGGAAGGCAAAATCATGATGAAAAAGTTATTTTCAAAGTAATTTTACAAGGTAGATGCTACTGTTTTTTTTTAGCATGTGACTAGATTTGACATAGTTTTGACAAGATCATGTTTTCCTTCTTAAAGAATAGACAGAATTATTGATTTGGGATTCAATAAATTCAGCAACTTTTCCACCTTATTAAGTTTTTTTCTCTTACATTCTTCTCTGTTAATCAAATATATGATTTTAAATATCTATATTTACTGTAGTGTCATGGGATGATTAATTGAACTGATCATAGTTCTCATAATTCTGCCAAAGTCAATGGATACTGGACAGGTAATTCAACCTTCTTATACTTAAGCTCTTCATTTTACCAAATATGAACCGTTTTTAAAAAGTAGGCAGTTTGTTTAGAGTGAATGCAATTCAACAAATATTGAGGCAAAATTTGAACAAAAGCTCTTAGGAAAGCTGTTAATGGTGGTAAACAGTATATACTGAACTCTTAATGAGTTAAAAAAAAGTCTAGGATGGAAATGAGATCACGTACAAAAAAAGTTTTAAGAAAGTACTAGGTACAAGTGGGGTGTGCTGTAAGCAAGATAGGAGCCAAATGTATCAGAGGGCAGGGAGGTCCCTTCTGACTGGGAGGTTGCAGAAAGTTTATGAAGGACATGCCATTGGAGCTGGCCCTTGAAGGATGTGTAAGATTCCAATAGAGTCGAGTTGTGCCTTTCTGACAACACACAGGCTCAAAATTATTGGAGCAAATAGAGATGGGAAGAAAGATAACATAAACAGAGGTGATTTAGCAGCAGTGCACAGAGCATGTGTGATAAAAGGGAACTGCTAATGTTGACTTGAGCAGACTCTTTTTAAATCTAATAGGAATGTAGGATGAGCTTGGAAAG
>JAQZBX010038380.1:0-23442 GCA_029593785.1 Cabassous unicinctus | reverse complement strand
TCACTTGCCATATTGACAACAGAGCATTTCCAACATTGTAGTTTCAACCATTTACCTACCAAGCCCAGTGTTCACCTGATCCCTCCCCCCAGTTCCATGAACAGTTGAACAACCCTCCCCACCCCACCCCCCTGACGAATCAGCACTGACCAACCCAACCTTATCATTAGACCACTGCCATGCCCTTCCACTGTACAACTATACACTTCCACCTTATCATAGATTTTCCCATATGGGCATTGGCTCACAACTTTCTTCTCTCTTTCTATTTCATGTAAACCTATCTTCCAGGCTCTAGTTCTGTGAGTCGGCTCAATTTACTTAATTAATATAACTGAGGTCATGTAATATTTGTCCTTCACTCAACATAAGCTCTTCAAGATTCATCCATGTTATCCCGTGTGCTAATACTGTATTTCTTCTTACAGCTGAGTAATATTCCATTGTATGTATATACCACAATTTGTTTATCCATTCATCTGTTGCTGGGCATTTGGGTTGATTCCAACTTTTGGCAATACTGAATAATGCCACTATGAACATTGGTTGCATATATATGTTCATGATCTTGCTTTCAGGTCTTCTGGGTATATACTCATCAGTGAAATTGCTGGATCATATGGCAGTTCTATAGTTAGTTTTCTGAGGAACCACCAAACTGCCCTCCACAATGGCTGCACCATTCTACATTCCCACCAGCAGTGGATGAGGGTTCCCATTCCTCCATATCTTCTCCAACACTTGTAGTTCTCTATTTTTTTAATAGCCACCAATCTAATGGGTGTAAGATGATATCTCATTGTAGTTTTGATTTACATTTCCCTAATAGCTAGTGATGTTGAGCATCTTTTCAAGTGCTTTTAGTCATTTGTGTTTCTTCTTGGGAGAAATGTCTACTCAAATCATTTGCCCATTTTTAAAATAGGTTGTTTGTCTTTTTATTTTTGAAGTATAGGATTTTTTTTATATATGCAGGATATTAGGCCCCTGTCAGATATATGGTTACCAAATATTTTCTCACATTGAGTAGGCTGCCTTCTCACTTTCTTAACAAACTCCTTTGAGTTGCAAAGGTTTTTAATTTTGAGGAGTTCCCAATAATCTATTTTTTTCTTTTGCTGCTCGTGCTTTGGGTGTGAAGTTCATGACACCATTTCCTATTATAAGATCCTGTAGATGCTTCCCTACATTATCTTCCAAGGTCTTTATGGTCTTGGCTCTTATATTTATATTTGATCCAACTTGACTTAATTTTTATAAAAGGTGTGAGATGGTGTTCCTCTCTCATTCTTTTGGATATGAACATCCAGTTCCCTAAGCACCATTTGTTGAAGAGGTCATTCTTTCCCACTTGAATGGGCTTGGTAGCCTTGATGAAGATCAGTTGACTGTTTATGTGAGAATCTGTATCAGAAAACTCAACTCGGATCCATTGTTCAGTATGTCTATCTTTGTGCCAATACCATGCAATTTTGACCACTGTAGCTTCATAGCATGCTTTAAAGTCATGTAATGTGATCCTTCTGATTTCATTTTTCTTTTTCAATGTGTCTTTGGATATTCAGGGCCTCTTGCCCATCCAGAAAAATTTCATAGTTAGTTTTTCCAATTCAGTAAAAAAAATGCTCTGGTGATTTTTATTGGGATTACATTAAATCTGTAAATCAGTTTTGGTAGGATAGACATCTTAATGATGTTTAGTCTTCCTTTCCATGAAAAGAGAATATTTCTTCCATTTATTTAAGTCTTCTTTGATTTCCTGTAACAGTGTTGTGTAGTTTTCATAGTGCAGGTCATTTACACCTTTAGTTAAATTTATTCTTATGTATTTTATTATTTTAGTTGCTATTGTAAGTGGGATTTTTTCCTTGATTTCCTCCTCAGATTGCTCATTATTAGTGTACAAAAATGCTACTGATTTTTGCACATTGATCTTATAATCTGCAAATTTACTGAACTCATTTATAAGCTGTAGAAACTTTGTTGCAGATTTCTCAGGGCTTTCTATGTATAGCATCATGTTGTCTGCAAATAGTGATATTTTTACTTCTTCCTTTCCCATTTGGATGCCTTTTATATATTTTTCTTCTCTAAGTGCTCAAGAAAGTACTTCTAACACAATGTTAAATAAAAGCAGTGAAAGTGGGCATCCTTTTCTTGTTCCCGATCTTAGAGGGAAAGCTTTTTGGATTTCTCCATTGAATACCATGTTAGCTGTGGATTTTTCATATGCATCCTTTATCATATTGAGGAGTTTGTTTCTATTCCTATCTTTTGTAGTGTTTATATCAGGAAAGGGTGTTCTATGTTGTCAACTGCTTTTTCTGCATCTATAGAGATGGATCATTTGATTTTTTCTTTTGATCAGTTTATATGTTGTATTACATTAATTGATTTTCTTATGTTGAAACATTCTTACATACCAGGGTTAAACCCACTTGTTCATGGTGTATAATTCACTTGATGTGTTATCAAATATGATTAGCATGCATTTTGTTGAGAATTTTAGCCTCTCAGTTCATTAGAGAGATTGTCTATAGTTTTCTTTTCTTGTGACATCTTTGTTTGACTTTGGTATTAGGGTGATGTTGGCATCATAGAACGAATTAGGGAATGTTCCCTCCACTTCTATATTTTAGAAGACTTTAAGCAAAATTGGTGTTAGTTCTTTCCAGAATGTTTTGTAGAAGTCACCTGTGAAGTTATCTGGTCCTGAGTTCTTCATAGTTGGGAGGATTTTGATGACTAATTCTATCTCATTATTTGTAATTGTTCTGTTGAGTTCATCAGTTCCTTCTTTTATCAATGTAGGCTACTTGTGTGTTTCTAGGAATTTGTCCATTTCCTCTAAAGGATCCATGTTTTTGACATATAATTTTTCAAAGAATCCTCTTATCATACTCTATTTCTGTGGGGTCAGCGGTGATATGTCATTCCTCATTTCTTATTTTATGTATTTGCATCTTCTCTCTTTTTTTCTTTGTTAGTCTATCTAAGGGTTTGTCAATGTCATTGATCTTCTTGAAGAAGCAGCTTTTGGTTTTGTTTATTTTTTCCAGTGCTTAGTTATTTTCAATTTCATTTAGTTCTGCTCTAATCTTTGTTATTTCCTTTTTTCTACTTCCTTTGGAATTAGTTTGTTATTCTTTTTCCAATTCCTCCTGGTGTGCAATTAGGTCTTGGATTTTAGCTTTTTCTTCTTTTTTAATTTAGACATTTATGGCTATGAATTTTCCTTTCAGTACAGCTTTTACTACATCCCATAGATTTTGAATACACTGTGTTGTCATTTTCATTCCTTTCAAGGTACTTACTGATTTCTTTTGTGATTTCCTCCTTGACCCTCTGTTTGTCCAAGAGTGTGTTGGTCAACTTCTATGTTTTGTGCCTAATCTGGTTCTCCGGCCCTTACTAATTTCCAGCTTCATTCCATTGTGGTCAGAGGAATTAATTTGTATAATTTCAATCTTTCTGAAGTCATTGAGAATTTTTCTGTGGCCTATCAAGTGGTCTATCCTGGAGAATGATCCATGTGCACTCAAGAAGAATGTATATCCCACTATACTTGGATATAGTGTTCTGTATATGTCTATTACATCTAGATCATCTAATGTATTATTCAATAGCTTTTTTTCTTTATTGATTCCTTGTCAAGGTTTTCTGTCTAAAGGTGATAATGGTGTATTGAAGTGCCCCACAATAATTTTAGAGACATCTATTTCTCTACTTTTGTATTTTGATGCACCCTGGTTAGGTGCATAAATGTTTATGATTGTTCTTTCTTCTTGATATATTACCACTTTTATTACTATATAGTGTCTATCTTTGTCTCTTACAATAGTTTTGCATTTAAAGTCGATTTTGTCAGATAGTAGTATAGATACTCCTGAACTTTTCTGGTTTTTGTTTGCTTGTAAAATTGTTTTCCAACCATTTACTTTCAGCCTCCTTGAATCCCTGGGTTTCAAGGGATTAGAGCATATAGATGGGTCATATAGCATATAGATGGGTCATATTTTCTTATTTGTTCTGCCAATATGTGTCTCTTGACTGGTGAGGTTAAACCATTAACATTCAATGTTATTACTGTCAAGGAATTACTTATATTAGCCATATATTCTTTTGGCTTATGTATGCCATATGTTGTTTTTATTTCTCTTCTGAACATTTTAGTTGTTCTTACACTGTCCTCCAACACTCTGTCTTTTGTTTCTACCTTTCAACTTGCAGAACTCCCTTCAGTAGTTCTTGAAGTGCAGGTTTCTTATTGACATACTATCTTAATTTCTGTTTATATGTGAATATTTTGAACGCTCCCTCATTTTCGAATGACAGCTTTTCTGGATAGAAAATTCTTGGCTGGAAGTTTTTTCTTTTAGCACCTTAACTGTGTCATGCCACTAACTTCTTGCCTCCATGGTTTCAGATGAGAAATCAGCACTTAATCTTATCAAGCTTCCCTTTTATGTGATGGTTCTCTTTTTTCTTGCTGCTTTCAGTATTTTCTCTTTGCCTTGAGCATTGGACAATTTGACAAGTATATGTCTTGTCTTATAGTAGCCATGTTAGGATTTATACTGTTTGGGGTGCATAGCTTCCTGAACATGTACATTCATGTCCTTCAATAGAGTTGGGAAGTTTTCAGCCATTATTTCCTCCAACACACCTTCTGTCCCTTTTCCCTTCTCTTCTCCCTTTGTGATGCTTATAATGCATATGTTTGTGTGTATCATGTTGTCATTCAAATCCCTAAGTCCCTGTTGGATTTTTTCTATATTTTTATCTATTGGTTCTACTATCTATTTTATTTCAGCTGTACTGTCTTCCACATAACTGATTCTTTCCTCTCCATATTCAAATCTGTAGTTATGTGCTTCCATTGTATTGTTTATTTCTTGTTTTGGGTCATTCATCACCATAATATCTGTTATCTTTTAATGTATGTTTACAATATCTTCAGTGTGTTCTCCAGCGTCTTCTTAATATCCTTAACCTCTTCTTTCACTTCATTAAGTTAATTCATGATATTTGTTTGGACATCTCTGATTAGTTGTTCCATATTCTGCATCTCTTCCTGTGTTTTAATTGGTATGTTGGACTGGGCCATGTTTCCTAGAACGGGTTGTAATGTTTTTTGTTGGTGTCTAGGCATTGGTTCATCTTGATGGGTTTGTTCAATTGATTAGTTTCTCTTTATAATCTAGGGTTTATTTTTTTTGTTGTTGTTGTTGTTGTTGTATGTATGGTCAGTTTTCACTTTGACACTTCATTCCTCTTCTATTTCCTTGCTGTTGTCTGTGTTCCCTTGAAAACATTAGGGCCAGGGAAAGGAAAAAAGTATGAAGGGAGAAAGGATAATAGTAATAATAATAGTAAAAGATAGAAGAGGAACAGTATAAGACCTAAGAAAATGAGTAATTAACTCACTTAAAAAGTGAATTAATTTTAGAGGAATTTTAGAGGTATAAGAATAAACAGGTAGAGTACAAATAATGAAATGAGAAACTGAATACAGCAGAATATATAGAATGAATTAAAAGGCCAGAATGGTGAGGATTGAAAGGGAAAAAGAAAAGAAAAGAAAAAAAGAAAAAAGAAAACAGAAAAAAGGAGAGTGAAATAAGAATAAGAAAAATTGAAGACCAAACAAAAAAAATGTGGAATGAAAGAACAACAACTGAAAGAAGAAGATAGAAAGATGAAGGAAGGGAAGGACAAAATTGGTTTAAAAAAAAAAGTGAAACAAAGGAAGGGGAAGAACAACAAAAGAAACAAGAGACCAGCAACTAATTAACAGCAAAAGGGGAGGGGAGAAAGATGATAAAAAGGAGGAAAAAAACAAAAAAATAAGCAAACAAACAAGCAAACAAAAGCCATGGAAAAACAGCCTTCCCTCTTAGGCCCCTAAGGAGTTTCTCAGGCTGCCAGTGTTGATCAATTACCCTGCAGCCTGCCCTCTGGAGGTTTTGAACTGGGCTTTAGCAAGTAAACAAAGTTAAATTGAAAAAAAAAGACCCTTTTTTAAGAAAAATAAGAGATCCAAGAAAAGGTAATACAAAAAAAAAAAAAGTCTATATGTTTCTTGTCCTAAAGTATCAGCTGGATGTCTGATAGCCCAGTGGATCACTTCTCAAAGAAGAGCCAGGAATCTAACCAGTGACCTTGTATATTCAAGGTGGGAACTCCTCCAATGAGCTAAACTTTCTCCTTGGGTTAGTTAGACTTTGAGAAAGCTATCTGCCCACTTTCCCTCAGGCAGGTTAAAATCTTTGCAGTTGGCCAGATTCCTGCTGATTAGGCACCTGTCTGTCCCTACCCCCTTCTATTCTAATTGCTTTCTCTCCCAGAGCAACTGGGTCTGACAGTCTGTGTGAGCAGATCCCCCCTCTCCTCTCCTGGTCAGGCTGAGGTCCCTTCTGGAATTCAAAGGGGACCTTGGTGACTGAACTCTCCACAAAGAAACCACTTTTGACCCTCTTCCAGACCCCTCCTCCTCCCAGGGGACACTTAATAGGCCCTTGAAAGCTTTTTGAGGCTTCCTACCACCAGCCTTTCGTAGGAGAGTTGGAATTTTGATAGTTTTCAGCACCAGACTAGTCAATTGCCTGTCTCCACCCTCTCCCCACCCAAGTTCTTATCTCCTAGGAGCTCTCCCAGGACCACCTTGGTGCTGGCTGGTATGCTCCCCAAAGTTCAAAGGGGGCCCAGATAACCAAACCCACAGAAAGGAAACTCCTCTCCACACTTCACCAGGACTCTTCCTCCCAGAGAATGCTCCTTCCCACTCAGTGACTGGTAAAAGTCAGAGGGTTTGTGGAGGCTTTTTGCCTTGAGGGTGGGGCTTAGCCACCCACCATTTCCAGCCACAGGGTCAAGAAACTCATGGTTTTCCTTTAGGCTCTTTGTCCAGTTCCCTCCAGATTGATGCCCTGAAGCCTCCTGCTCTGTGGGTTTCCAACAAGGCAATCAGGTAGGATTTTGCCCCTTCTCAGCCATTTTTTTTGTCAGAAAGGTTGGGAGTGCCAACCTAAGACAGTGCAATCTTGCCAGAACTCCCTGAGCATATTATATTGTATTTGATTCAGAGGTTTCACTCTTACTTGATTAAATTATGATTAAGGCTTTGATTGGACAATGTCAGTAGGATGTTGAATCACCACCCACCAAGGGGGCAGGGACTCAGAGAAAACTACATGGCAGAGGCTGGAGTTTTAATGCTGGAGCACTAGGAAGTAAATACACAGAGAAACAGATACATGAGGAAAGGGAGAAGGCTCATTAGACATGGCAGAGGCCCTGGGAAGAGAGACAAGTGGTTCACCTGACAGTTTGTGGAGAGAGAAGAACAGCTGTGCCTGAAGAGAAATAAGCCCTGAAAGAGAGGCAAGACTGGTTCCAGCCTGTGGCTGAGATTGGAAGAAGCTAGGACCATGGAGCCTTGGGAGGAAGAGGAAGACTGAACCCTCACAGGCATCACCTTCCATCTGTGTCAACACATGGCAACAGACTCTGGGTGTGAAAGTACCTTTTATGGCCCCTTGGTTAGACCCTTTAGGGCTTTGTATCTGTAAGCTTCTACCCCAAACAAATACCCTTTACAAATGCCAACAGATTTCTGGCACTTTGCATCTGCACCCCTTTGGCTGAATAATACATGACACCTTGCAAGGCTGAGATTTTAGTTTCTTATGTAACTCTGCTACTCATACAAGGAGACTGTGGCTCTCTTTTTCAGAGATATCAAGTCTGCAGTTGCATGAAACAAGATTTTATTTCAGTGCACACATAAACCTTCACCTCATTCATGCAACACTTAAGTTGCAAAAGTTGAAGCATTCAGCTCATCCTTGTGCTTTTTTTTTTTTTTTATAACTATATGCAGCATATTTAGGAACAGCCAGGCAACATGAGTATAACTTTTAACTCCACAAAACTCTTTTAAGGTGTCAAAGACACTCTCACCCAGAACTTTGGATCTTATAAGCATGGAAGTAGCCATATCCAGTTCTGGTATTTTGTATATCTCTATTGTCAGCTCACATCATGAACTGTCAGTGGCCTCATGACTATTGGAAACAAAGTCCTAAGTGCCTTTGAATCTAAGTACAGTAGAGAGCCAATTGAAAAAACCCCAGAACCAATTCATAAATATCATTTTTAAGGTTCTGTATCTCAAGAACCACTCCTGGTACCAAGCTATATTTGTCATAATTCTCTAGGGAAATAGAACTGACAAGAGATATCTTTAAATAGTATAGGATTTTATAAAATTGTCTTTTGTGACTTTGGGGATGCACATGTCCAAATTCCATAGGGCAGGCTACAAGCCAGATACTCCAATGAAGGTCCTTGTTGAGTTCCCCAGGAGAAGCTCCCTGTCAGAAGTAGAGACAAGAGTTCTCTCTCTTGACTGCTTAAATCACTTCTTTTAAGGCTTTCAACTGATTAGATATGACCTGTCTCATTGCTTAAGGGAATCTCCTCAGTTGATTGTAGATGTAATCAACCATAGATGAAATCAACTCACTGATAATTTAAGTCCACAAAATGTCCTCACAGTAGCAATTATGCCAGTGCTAGCTTGACAAACACCTGGGCACCATTACCTGGACAAGTTAGCACATGAGCCTAAGTACCACTGGTGCATACATATTTTTCAGACTAAATCCAATAATATTAATGCAAGATGGATGAAATTAGCACTCAGAAAAATTCACCTTGAAAGTGTGAATGTCTCCCAAATCAAAATCAGGTTAACAAAAGAACACAAAATTTAATGATTTTTAATGAAAAACAAGAAAGCTATAGCATAATAATAATTGTAGAGAAGGTAGTATTTATATACTAAAATATTCAGATACACTTAAGGTATTGCCTTTTTTAATCCCCTAGACACTTAAGAAAAACATAATTTTCCTGGTTTCCAGAAGACTAACTGAAACTTCAATAATTTAAATAACTTACTTGAGATGGCAGAGCTAGTGAATTCTGCAGGTTGTATTTATATATATTTTTATTTTTATTGTGGTAACATATATACACGCAATTTAACCACTTTCAAATATTCAATTTAATGGGATCAATTACATTCACAACATTGTGCTGTCATCACCACCATCCAATACTAAAAAATTTCAACACTCATAAAAGAAGCTCTGTACTTAAGTAATAATGCACCATCATCTTCTTCTCCTTCCCTCAGTGCAGGAATTGAAAGCATGTAATTTGGCACAAAGCCTACATTTTTAAACAGTTTCTAGTGGAGAGAGATTGGCAATAAATGAGTAAGCATATAAATAATCAAGAAAAATTGAGAGAGGGAAAAGTGCTGAAAATTTTTTAAAAATTAAGTGATAGAGAATGACTCAGGGAGCCAGGAGTCCATGTTAGACTGGCAGTCAAAGAAGACCCAAGAGAAAGATTTTACAATGTTTACCTAAACATGTCCAGTGATGAGAGACAATGAGGTAAAAGGACATAGGTCAAATGATTACAGAGTTTTTTGTTATGGTTGTGATATGAAGAATTTGATTTGACCAGGATGAGTATCATTATCCACTCCCCTCTATTCTGCCTCAAATATCATCAACAACCATAACTGTATTATTATTAATGCAACTCTAAACTAAAATCATGAAGAAGAGAAATAAAACACCTGCACTCAAGCACCATCTTTGCCCAGAAGACTTTGTGGGTCCTTTCTGGTAGTTGGTCTTTAGTGTATTCTTTGGTACATTTACAGCATTGAGCTCCAGTTGGCCTCTTCATGACCCTCTTTCTATTTTAATTTCTAGGATTTTTTCCCATGTAAAAGTCCTTGCATTCACTTAGAGCAGCTGAGCTAAGCTGGTAGTAGAAGGAAAGCTCTCTGTTTCATCAAACTTATTGTGAATTATACCTGCCTTTGCATAAGGCTCTGCACAATTGCTCCCACTCAAACACTCATCTCTGTGTGCTCACCTGGCACACTTACCCATGTGCATTGTTCTTAGCTCACAGCTTCCCCATTCACAACTTCTGGCCAGTGTACTTCTCTTCCTGGAATGTTCCACTTCCTGATGTTCACATGCTGTCTCTTCCTCATCACTCATCTGCAGTTCACATGCCCCTCCTTAGAGAGGACTACCTTCACCAACTCTTTTTAAGCCATCTTCTGTCTTATGGTTTTACTGTCTATCCCAGCCCTGTTACATTTTCTCCATGGCATTTGATATTATGATTTATCTCATTTATTTGTTTATTGCCTCTTTCTCCCAAGTAGAACATAAACTCCATGGAACTATAGTGTGGCCTCTTTTCTTCACTATCACATCTGCAGCACATAAAACAAACCTTTGCACAAAGTAAAAGCTGACTAAATATTTACTGAACAAAGGGGCATCATCTCCACTTAACTATTTTAAGAGTAGTAGCATTTGTTAAAGGACTATTATTAACTAGAATGCTTCTGAAAATGATGGCTTTCCAAACTTGGTGATGTGGACTAAGCAACAATCTGAGCTTTAAGGCAAGAAAAACATTTATTTGGAGTCTTAGGATTGCACTTGGGGGAGCACATTTTCAGGTAGCAAACTAAATTGTATCCCAAGTTGGGGCTGTTCAGGCAAGGGTTTTGAAAGGAAAAAGAGGAAGAAACAATAGGAAAAGTTTGTTAAGGCAGGGGTCTTAGAAGCAGGTTTGTTTGTTTGTTTGTTTGTTTGTTTGTTTGTTTGTTTTAGAAATGGAATGATTTGGGTAGCTCCTTAGATTTCATTGATAATAGGCAGACTTGTGGCTTCAGGAGTGGCGTAGACTCCATTTTAAGTCCCTTTGCCAAAGTTACACCATTTTTCTTTTGCATTTCCCACTTTAAAATGAGATCTTTCTTTGAAAGCATCACTGATCACAATACAGTTTTTGGTTATCCTGTGGCATCAGAAAGGCTCATCATTGAGTGGCATATCCATGTAGGGGGAAAGTTATAGCTTTATGGAGATTTGGGGCTAAGAGATGACCACATTTGAATAAAAAGAGAGCTAGCAGATAGGAAGGTACTTAGGCATCAGTAAATTTCATATTTTTATAGATAGCTTAAAGGAAAAACAAAAGGAATTTCTTGTATTAAAAAAGTAAATATTAAAACATCAGCAATATTTTATAGAAAATTCATAATTTTATAAATTCACTAAATTATAAATAATTAATTCTTGTTCCACCCAATCTTCTGTTAGTAAACTTGTGAATCTATAGTTTCCCACTAGGTTTTTGGAAATCCTGAGTCAACTTTATGGTATGGTTTAAAGTTTCTTAAGTAAGATCTTTAGAAAATGTTATTCCAGAGTACTTACTATGGTCCTTTCCATGGGTTTTTGAGACAGTATTTTTTTTAATGAAAACAGCACTCTCGCTTGTCACTGATTGTAAGTGTTTTCAGGAAAAGATCAGGAAGAAAACAAAAATTTGTGGATTACAAAAAACTTAAAACATAAAAGACAAAGAATAGCTATGTTTAACTTATTACTGTTTCCTAAAAATGAAAGATGTAATGAGAGTTTATTATAAAATAAAGCCATTGAGAAGGAAATTTGGTCATTTATGTAGTATGTAACATTTTTAAGAATCATTGAAATTATGTTTGATTACATTATTTTGTTGCCTAATATGAGGCAGTTCAATATTACAATACCTTATGGACAGTGATGATATGGACAAATCTTTAGGAACTTCATAAAATTTCTGGAATAAATGAATCCTGTTTTATTTATATAAATTCAACTAACTGAAAGTTAGAACATTTTTAATTTGATAATACTTCATATGTAATAATGCAACAAATACATCTATTTTTCGCACATTTTTTTTTACAAAGTGAAGGAGCGTATTATTTGTAATTTTCCTGGGACCCTCTGGAAAATCCCAAAGACAGTTTGAAATAAAAAGTATATTATTTAGCATTTAATTTGAAAAGTTAAATATTAAAATTTGTAAGGGTGTTTGAAAACTGGTTAAATAGGATCACAGGTCACTGTGAAACAATACTTGCTTGTCATTTTAAACTAAAGTAATAGTAAACAATTTTAAAACTAAATATAGGAGATAATGTGGTGCTTTAAAAAACCTATTTTTTAAATGAGGATATGATAAAGTTAACATAAAGTTTAAGAATTAATTTTGAGAAAATATAAGCTCTCTGCTTTTTACATTGACTATTTAAGAAAAAACCTTTATAATTTTTTACTAAGAAACTGATAATCCACAAAAACTTATTTTAACAAGAGAAAACCAAATTTTAGTTTCACATCAGTATAATATTTAATATTAAATCTCTCAAAATTTTTATAGATAAATCCATTAAATCTTACCCAACTTTGACTGCAAGAAATACAATTTCTTTTCTGTGAACCTTTTACGATTTTCTATATTTATTTAGATTTTGTCCTACATTTCCTTTATTTCATTCTGTAATAAACAACCATTTTATTATAGGACAAAAGTGCCTCTTTTTCCTTAATAAAAATGCATCCTGCATATCTTACATATTTAAGTTACCAAAATGATTTTAGACTATCTTCAAGGTGACATTTCACAAAAAAACAATTTCTGTCAAAATAAAACTTGTCGGAATGATAACTCAATTTGGTTAAATGCAAACATATGTAAATACTTTTGTACTTAATATTGATAATTAAGAAGGCATAGTTGCCTTCTTTTAAATTTACAATATTAAATTAATATATAAATGAAGGATTTAGAGCTTAAAATTTTTAGCCATGAGTCAAAAAAACAGGATTAGAAATATAGAAAGACAAAATACAGAGGCATAAAACTCATTAGTTAATGTAACATATTGTCTCTTTGTCCTTGCCTACTTTATATTTTTTTATTTTAAATATTTAGTAATTTAATACTACCTCATTTGATCAGTAAACCTTTATATGTTTAGGAAAATCATTTCTAAGCATGAATGCACTTTCTTTAAAAGTGGATAATTTCATTTCTAACATCCCTGTTGCTTGCAATGTAGACAGCTATTGTCCTTTATCTTTTCTCCTGTGGGGGTACATCTATTTTTGCAATGATTGTTATTAAAAGTAACAATTGGGAATTTCTTTACAATTTTTTATTCTACCCATTTGGAGTTGCTCTAATTGTAAACATACAGTTTTATTTGTCTTTTTAAAATTTTTATTCTGATCTAGAGGTCTCTTAAAATGTGCAGCTACATTAAAAGGTTTTTTAAGGGAGTGGCTTTCTATTAAAGTTTATGTATTTTATTAATTAACTTTGAAAGATTAAGTTTATGTTCTTTGACAAATTATAAGGACACTGTCCCTTCAAACATGTCAGAAAATGAAGAAAAACCTGAATGAACACCAATGGTCTGAGACAATTGAGGTTTCTTAACCCTAGGTGGATTTATTTTTCTTTGTATGTTTTCAAGTTTGGATTACTGACTGATTAGTTTTTTGAGGAAAAGACTTGGTATGGCATTTAATATATGCTTAACAATTTGGTGGGTCTTTTTGAAGTATCCCTACATGTAATATTTGTAGGGTCCCTTATGTGAGCTCTATGTAAGGAATGTTTTAAAGAAGAAATTTTGGAGTTAGATTTTTTCTTGGCTAATTCAGCATGTAAATTAAATAATGTACTCTATTATCTCTGGGAGATTCTTAGTAGAATTGGATTTCCATTGGTTATGGTTTTCTGTTTAACTTTAGTTCAAAGATTGTAGGTGATAGAGGCAATCTTTGAGCCACTTTGATTAGGTTTTACTTTAAAGGGGGTTAAGATGTACAGATCTGAAGGTAATTCTGGTCCTTTATTATAAAAGGACAACTCAAAAGCCTGGGTTAAATATGTGGAGGACAGGAAAGCACAGGAGGAACTGAGGCATTCTTGAAAAATTCAGAGGATTTAGGCAGTTTTTAAAGTTCGGTTATTTAAAAAGCTTTATTACAGCCAATATAATTTAAAACTGTTTCTAGTATACCATATTCAGTGAGACACGGATTTATTTGAGACAAGAGCATATTTTTTGTACATGAATCCTACTGGTGTGCTAGTTGACAGGGCACCCTTAGAATATTTTGAAGAATTAGATCTCATTGTTTCTGATTGAGAGCAATCATAAAGCTTACAACCCTGACAAGATTTGTTTTACAATTGGGTTAATGAGCTATTTTACAATGTGGTTTATGTGGTATACTTCTTTAACTTGGTGGACAGCCTGTGTTTCTAGTTATCTGACATGCAAACAGGTGTCTCCTCTTACATGAAAAATTATGTTAAGCATGGCATGCAACATATTGCTAATTTTGTCCTTCCTTGACATCTTAATTGATCATGAGTTTACTCTCAGTCAGGACAAAAGTTAAGTAAAATGTTATGGAGTCATCCTACCTTAAAATATCAGGGAAACACACCAAATCTTGTTGTGTGTTTCTGTCTTTCTCTCCCATTTTGTGGCAAGCTCTGTTCTTTCCCCCATTTCCCAAATAAATTCTTTTTACTGGCCTAACTAATATATATATATATATATATATATATCAGGGAAAGAGAGAAAGAAGATATTCCAAATATTTGAGTATTCATCAATCAGGAGAAACTCTTTTAAAACCAGAAGGGTAACAAAAGGACTGCTGCCACCCATCAAAATCAAAAGAACAAAGTTCAAAATAAGACAGAAGAACAAAGTTCAAAAGGCCCTTAACCAGAAGACACCCAAACAAAGGCCAGAACCTCAACCAAAGAAAAGGAGGTTTGGAACTGAGAGGACTCACCAAGAGAAACCAGGAGCAGTCAGGAAGTCAGCAGAGAACAAGTAGTTTGAACAGTTACCATGCTTGAATTCAATGGTGGCTATAGGGTTGAGGTGGCAGATCTCTTTGGATCCCACTTTTGACACCATGTAATGTTGACAGAGAAATAACAAACGCTTGTAAAGCAATAAAAGCATTTATTAGGGATCTTAGAATTGCAATTCAGGAAACACAGGTTCAGGTAGCAACCTTAAATCTGTTGAGATAAAGGCTGTCAAGCAAGGGTTTTTAAAATATAGAAGTATAAAAAAGAGTAATTGACTAGGGCAAGGGTCTTAGAAATAGGTTTCACTAATTTTTTTTAGAAAAGAAATGGTGTTGTTAGCTGCTTAGGTTTTTCTGTAATAGAAAGTTGGGGGCTTTGAGAATTACATCAGGGGTTTTCTTTATGCATGGCTCTCCAACTCCACTTTAAATGTCGTAGACTAATTAATCCATTTCTCTTGCATAGTAATAATGAAATGGAGAATTAAGGTCAACACTGTGTTTTTGTTTTTATTATTTCTGTTGCTATTGTAAATGGAACCCTGCCTTCTATTATATTTTCCAAGGACCTGTTGTTTGAAGGTAGGGAATCCACATGTTTGAATGTTTTTAAAAAGATATAATTGGTGCAATGCAAAATTCATCTCTTCCATTCTACAATTCTGTGAATTTTTAAAAATATATAAGTTGCATAACTATCACTACAATCCTGATACAGATTGATTCATCACCTCAAAATATTCTTTTGTTCCCCATTGTATTCCATCTCTCTCCCTAGTTCCAGACCCTTGTTAACCCAGATTCATTTCTGTCCTTATATTTCTGTACATTCCGAAAGTTGCTGTGAATTGAATTCTTAGTATATCATCTTTGAGCCTGTTTTCTCTCACTTAGTATGATGCTTTTGACATTTGTTCATGTTGTGTGTATCAGTAACTCATTCCTTTATACTGCTAGTACTAACATAATTTATGAATACGTTACAATTTTTTTATTCATTTTCCAATTGAGAACTATTTAGGTTGTTTAGTCATAGAAATTAGGGCTAAAACTAATATAAACATTCAGATGCAGTCTTTTTGCATGTGGACATAGGTTTTCATTATGCTTGGGTAAATACCTAGGAGTGGAATGTCTGGGTTATGTAGTAAGTATGGATGTGACTTCATATGTATCTGCTAGCTGGCCAAAGTGTAGCATTCTGCTTTGCCACCAATAACAAATGATATTTCCAATTCCTCTGTATATTTGTCAGCAATTGATTTTGTCAATTTTTAAATAAAATCATTTAATAAGTGTGTAGTCCTGAACAAATGTTCAACATCATGAGTGATTAGGGAAATGCAGATCAAAACTACAATGAGATATCATTTCGCACCTATTAGACTGGCCACTATTAAAAAGTCAGAAAACTGTAAATGTTGGAGAGGATGTGGAAAGATAGGAATACTTATTCACTGTTGGTGGTAATGTAGAATGGTACAGCCACTGTGGAGGACTGTTTGGCATTTCCTAAGGAAGTTGAATAGAGACTCACCATGTGACATGGCATTATCATTTCTAGGTATATACCCAGAAGAATCGAGAGCAGAGACACAAACAGACATCTGCATACTGATGTTCATAGCGGCATTATTTATGATTTCCAAAAGTTGGAAACAACCCAGGTGTCCATCAACCAATGAATAGATAAACAAGCTATGGTGTATACACACGGTGGAATATTATGCAGCTGTAAAAAGAAATGAAGTTGTAAAGCATATGACAACATGAATGAACCTAGAGGTCATTATGTTGAGTGAAGCAAGCCAGGCACTAAAAGACAAATACTGTATGATTGTGCTATTATGAAGTAAATATATTGTGCAGAACCATGGATTTAATAATTAGAATATAAGTCACCAGAAAATAGAAGGAGGGTAGAGAATGGAAAGCTGAGGGTTATTCTGTGAAAAATTGTTAAAAAGGTTGTTTATAAATCTTTGGAAATGAATAGAAATAGTTAAAGCACATCACGGTGTTTGTAACTAACAGTGCTATTGTATGGGTATGACAGTGGTTGAAGAGGAACATCTAAGGTCATGTATATAACTAGAAGGAAAGCTAAAAACTGTAACATGGGACTCTATAAGATAGCAAAACCTCATGTAAAACATGAATATGGGTGATATTGCATATATAAGACTGTTTTTACAAAATATAAATACCAGAGAGAAGGAAAAAGAATAGGAGCTATGTATGCCAGGTTAGGCATAGAGAGATTGAGAGGTGATGAGTTTTGTTCATTTTTTTGTTGAATATTATTATTTTTGGAATAATGAAAGTGCTCTGGGAGTGATTGGGGCGATGGATGCACAAATGAATAACATTGCTTGTACTCTTTGGATAGATTTATGCTTTAGTAATATGTATCAATAAAATTGAAACAAAAAATCCTTAAGAAAAAAAAATATGAATGTATAAGGTAAATTAGAGAGATGGAAATGAAATAGCAGCTATGTATGGCAGGGGAAGCTTAGAGAGATTGAGAGGTGATATTAAGGGGTAGAGTTTTTTGTTTGTTTGGGGGGTTTTGTTTATCATTATAATTTATATTGGAAAAATGAAAATACTCTAATAATGATGGAATTGATGAAAACACAACTATGTGATTATACCAAATACCATGGATTGTACACTTTGGATAGATTGTGTGTTTTATTAATATGTATCAATAAAACTGATCTTTTAAAAAAGATTTTAAGAAAGCTTGGCATATTAAGAAAAAAGAAGTCTGTAGTTATCCTCCATTTGAAATGAATTGGATACAGGCACAGGTATGGCATAATTTGGGTTAATTCAGTTCCTGCAAAGATAAAAATGATACCTCAAAGCTTTCCAAGATATTTGGATCTTCTTGTTTTATCTCGGTTTTATCCATTAGAATTGCATTTTAGGTGACTACATCTCAAGTGGTATGTGGTTGGTCTTCAATTTTCTATTCAAATTTGAAAGTGCAAATTTCTGTCTTGATTACTCAGGTATCATACCCTCTCTCTTTTGTACTAGCTACTTTTGAGACTGTATGTACTCCAGAAAAGCATGTTCTTGATGCTGGTCCATTTCTGTGGATGTGAACCTATTGTGTGTGGGATGTTTTGATTAGGTTACTACAGTTAAGGGCTTTTTAATTCAGTTACTTCTTTTAAGGCATGGACCAGTATGGGTCTTAATATTCTTACTGTAGTCCTATATAATCTGGAAGAATATGGAGAGAGAGAGGAAGAGAAAAAGCCACAGAAGCAGAGAGAAAGCTACAGAAGCCAGAAGCTGAATGTAATAAAATTCTTAAGAGAATGGAGAGACCAGGAGACACTGCCATGTGCCTTGCCATGGATCCATGATCACTGGCAGCTGGTCTTTGGGGAAAAAGCATAGACTGATAATGTCTTGATTTGGACATTTTCACAGCCTCATAACTAAGCTTGTAAACTAATAAATCCCCATTGTGAAAGAACAATTTCTGGTATTTTGCTTTTGGTAGCCTAGCAGACTAAAACACCTACTTTAGCAAAGGCTCAAATACATCCTGTAAATCTTATTTTGGAGAAGAAGTCATTTGAGGGTGTTTTTGATAGAGAAAATTCTCCACAAGTATATTCTACCTGGGGACATCATGTGCAAGGTTGCTCTATGAATACATGTGGAAGAATTTAATAGCCCTCCTTGGCTTTAGGCAGGGAAAATAATATATTCTAGTCAGAGTCACAGTAATAATGTATATGGTACTCAGGAGTTAAGCAACAAAACCAGCATTAATGTCATTATGGCTCCTGCCTTAATGAATTTCTCTCCTCCAAATCCATTCACTTCTAGTCGATGCCTTTCAACCCCCAAAATAGCTCTACCCTGACTGAAGAAGCTGGTAATAAAATGATGCCTATTCAACAAAATTCTTAGCCATAAAACTTTTAATGTATTTTAAGTACTTGGGATAATTGTTACAAAAGCTATACTTAAAGGTTGCAGATAATTTTTCTAAAGAGTATATAAAGGCAAGGATTTTCCAAAAATTATGCCAATTTATTTGAATTAGCAAAGACCCATGAATCAATAATTTGTATATGTAAAGAAATTTCTAATTAGAAAGGTAGTCAGCATTTAATTACATATTGCTATTTTATAAAAGAGGAACCATTTAAGAGTCCAGATAGCAAGGCAATAAACTATATTTAAACACACATATTCTGAGTACATGACCATTATCTTGTGCTTTAGACATACTTGTTCCTTAAAGAAGAATGGGTTTTATCTGGATTTGATCTTGTTACCCAAGATCGCTATTGACTACAAATCTTCCTCATTGCATTTTTCACCTCTGTATTTCTGAGGGTGTAGATTAAAGGGTTTAACATGGGTGTTACCATAGTAAAAAATACAGCCACCACTTTATCCATTGGGAAGGTGGTCATGGGCCAAAGATATGCTATATACAGGGTATAAAGAATAAGACAAGCACAATAATATGTGAGACACAGGTGGAGAGAGCCTTCCACCATGCTTCAAACTGTAAAACTTCAGGGAGCAAAGAATAAGGGTATAGAATGTCAAAAGTATTGAAAAACTGAGCATACAGAGGAACCCACTGTTGGCTGTAGCAAAAGGTCCAGTGATGTGAGTGTCAGTGCAGGAGAGCTTCAGCAGAGGGTACACATGTGAAGTGGTCAATGACATTGGGGCCACAGAAGGGCAACCATGCAATGAAAAGGATTTGAATGAAGGCATGAAGAAATGCCCCAGCCCAGAACAGGACAACCAGGAGAATACACACCTGAAGGAAATGCACCGCAAAGACCTGAGTAATGCACCCACTGAAGGAGATAGTTTTCTTCTCAGCAAGTAAGTCAAAGATCATTTCTGGGACTGCGGTAGAAGTGAAGGTGCCATTTTGCAAGGACAAGAAAAATAGAAAAAAATACATAGAGGATGCCAGGGATGTTCACTACAATGAGTAGATTGCCTGCCAGAGTGATTAAATACATGACTGTAAACACGAAGAAGATTTTCTGCACATCTGCATTCTGTGTCAGGACAAGCAGGATGAATTCTGTCATGTTGTTGGCTTGTTTCATGAACAACTGGTTTTGCATATTGATAATTGATTTATCTGCAAATATCGATGGTAAATCAATTTTGATCAAGAAAATAATTTATCTTTCAGATAATTTATTTCTTGTAAGATTTATGGAAATCCCAAGCAGACATACACCAAACTTAAAGTTTGGCTCTATTTTTAATCATATACAGTGTTGAATTCATATTCCTTTGCTACACACACACACACACACACACACACACACACACACACACACAGGCACAGCATAGTTTTATGACTGTTTTCATGCCAGGCACATTTACTGCAATCACACATGGTTGAATCCTCTCCCAATCACTGCCACAGTATTTTCTTACATAAAAAAATACAGAACTAAAAACAGAACATTTCAGGATGAACAGAGGCTTGAATTCATGTGTCCACGTCCTTGTTTTTCATTTCTAGTCATTCAGATTGATGAAGCTAAGCTACTGAGTTTCTTAGCCTGATTAACTTTAACATGATCCAATGTGACTAACAAATATCAGGTGAGTTCTGTTTGAAATTAGGGATCATGTAGCCACATTTCAGACTCAATTGGACTGGATGAATACTTGAGGCTGCAGAAACACATACAGAGGCAATGAGATTTGTGAGCTCATGTTTCAGTGACAAAGAATTTATAGAAATGTTATAGATTTCTTATCAAATGCCTCTGCAAGAATGATATCATGAAGAGGATAAAATTGACAGCTCAATGCTATGCAGTGTTCCCCAAATTTATTAGTAACTTTAAAATTTACTGGTTGAAGAACTTCTGTCATAATAAAAAACAGGAGATTTTTGCAATTCAACACTACATTTAAGGAGGATTATGAAACATTCTCTAGACCTGTTCAGATATTTTAATATGAGGACATAAAAGCACCATAGTTTATTGGTCAAAGCATGTTCTTTAGGATAGACAGACTATATTTATATTTTGTTTTCACTGATAAATACTTGTGTGATGATATGTATGGGCCATATTATCCTCTATTTTTATTAGAGAAGTTGTAGGTTTACAAAACAATGATGCATACCATACATGCATGATGAAAGGCAATGTTCTTTCACCATTTGTAACAAATGTGAGACAGCAATGTATGGTGTTGGGGAGATGTATGGGAATCCTGTATGGCCATTTTAATATTCAACCCAAATTTTTCATATATAATGTAGGAAAATAACAAAGTGCATAGAGGAGTTAAAGAAGATTATTATGATTTACGTCAAAGTTTTTATCTTAAAGGTAAAAATATTGCTGCACACATATTTCCAAATTATTTTTAAGTGATCCAAAATTAGAAAACCACATATATAAATCTTATGCTTGAAATAGTTCCTTGACATAATATTGAGTAAAATAAATTGACTATGCGTGAATACAAATGAAATAAGTACTCATCTCAATGTTTGCTTGAAAGTAAAACTAAGTATATTATGGAAAATTTGAATGCAGAAATCAATAAATCAGACAATAGGAAAACAGATTTGATAAATAACTTCAAAAGCCTATTGATTTTTAAAACTGATGAATAAAAATAAGCTCAATAAGAAGCAGGTAAAGTTAAATCCCAAAAGGACATCAATATAAATAATATTTTTAAGAATATTATGTATATTTCAATGGGTAATAAAAATTTCATCAACCACTGGTAGATTCTTATCAACAAAAACATAGACTGTATATATATTAGTAGAATAAAAATTAGTAAGTAAACAGAGGACTGTATAACAAAAACAATGAACCCCAAAATAAAACATGGAATATAGTTAATACTACAATTATAATAATAATATACCATAAATTGTAACAAAAATACCACCAAATGCAAGGTTTAATAATAGCAGGGGTTATATTGGAACTGTTTGCTTTCTGCATGATTTTTAGGTAAACCTACAACTTCTCTATTAAAAAAAATTAAAGATATAAGAAACCCCCAAAGCCAAAGAAAGACTTCTCTTTATGTCATTTCCAAATATAGAGGAAAGAGAAGAATGCATGTCTTTACATCTTAAAGTATCAATCTGCTCAAACCAGAAAAATAAAAAGATAAATATGTAAATGATCTATGCATTGGGTAGGCATGGTATGCAAAGTGCAATGGTATAAAAGAGCAGCAAACTGGTGGATTCAAACTCAGAAAGACTGAGAACAAATTTGAAGCATGTATGCAACAAGTGTGATGAACAACTGTTACTATAGAAACAGCATTTTCAAATAAAGAAAGTATCTTTGCACACTATTGTAAGAAAAAAGCAAAAATAATGAAAAGGGAATTCTCATGAAATAAGTTAGACACCTGAAAAACCCTCTATTTTATAAGTTCTAAATGAAATGCAATTTAAAATGTGAACTATTTTTCACCAGCAAAATAACAAAGTTGTTGGAGAGCTCTATTATCCAGTGCTGGTGACTGCATGGTGGTATTAAATATCCTGGAAATAAACATGACTTTATACAAAAAGAATTTCAAAATTGTTTATGGTCCTTGGGCTAGTACTCCTTTCTCTTAGGAACCTAGCCTATATAAAAAAATATTGGCAAAACATGTGCATATATATTGTATTTCAAAATATTTTTTCATAATATTGAAAATGGGAAGACACCTAAAATGTCTACATAATACTGGAAAAATACAAGTATAAAATGGTATTTATATTATGATCTCAATTATGTAAAATGACATGTATAATAGAAATGTAGCTAAAATAGACACTAAACAAATAGTGTTTATTTAAATTATGGATTAGGGGTAATTTTTATGTTCTTAAAATCAATTTTGTGATCCCAGTTTTTTAAATAAAGATAATTTATTGTCAGTAAAGTAATTTAATAAAAGTTTTACTCTTTTGTCTATGGCCTGCTTCTACAATATTTCAAATGACTGCTTTTCTCAGTATATTGGGTATGCTGATAATGAAGAGATCTGATAGTTGAAACACATATTTGAAGCCAATGTACTTGTAAACTGAAGATCTTAGTGTCAGTTTGAGAGGGAAATACCAATAAAGAAGTCACTGTCTCTACCTAATCTTCTGAATGTGTTTAGAGAAGTAACAGCCTCAATCTATGACAAGGCATCTTAGCTGTAGAGAACATTTCCTATAGAGATAACAATCTGATCCACCACAAACTGCCACTTTGCAAGTTCACCCATTTTTACCTTAAGTTTACAATTCCTTTCCTCAATTAATGACTCAAAAATGATTGCTTAGAGAAATTTCCTTAATAAATCTGAGTCCATGGGCAGAGTTTGTTTTGGCTCTAAAGGCTCACTCACACCATCCTGTGAATGAGGCCCACAAGCACCCCAGCTCAGATGATGAATTTCTTTAGCCAGAGAACTTCCAACATTTTAGGCTTCAATAGAACTTGATGGTGAAAAACATAATAATTGGAGGACATCTCTCCATAAACTTCCTGCCTGCATATTTGTTATTTTGCTCTTTAGTGACTATATGAATTAAACTGTAAAAGCCACTTCAGATTCATGCTAACCTAATTCAGATCTCTGAAAATTGAAACTATGTTAAAGC